>JAVQJX010055820.1:0-11981 GCA_036025115.1 Ambassis agassizii
AAAGTGATGTTTTTCACTTCATATTTACATTAAAAACAAAACAATAACCACAGCCAGTGACTGGTGTGTTCAGACTCCTGTTTAGTTGTTACAGCACCTGTCTTATCTGGAGCATAAATATTCTCATTACAATGTCCACTGAAAAAATCCAGAAGCACACTACCCAGCATTTTTTGCCCTAAATATATCTACTATTATTATAACAGTGAGGTAGCCTTTGACAAATAAAATACTGCAAATTGTTTGATTTTCTTTTTATGGCCTTAAATCAGCAACTGATGCAGAACATAAACAGGTTAAGTTCAGTCCACTGACCAAGCATTGGGCTTGTGGGGCTGGCAGTTAAGTCCTCATAATGCTGTACATTACTACCTATACAAAGGTACTCATAAGCGCTTAAGAGCAATTTAGGGCCAAGGTGGGGACTGAACAACTGCAAACAACAGCGCCACAGCTGCCCACCAACAGTCCTCATAGATGGAAAAAAAAAAGCCTAGAAAAGAAAGCAAATTTTGATAGGTTTACTTTTTACTTTTAATGACAAGAACATGGGCTACTTGCTTGGTTTAGTTATAGTAAAAGTTTTGCAAAATGGATGGAATGATGTTTATAGAGTGGCATAGGGCTCCAATCTCCTCCACTCATTAACTGCGAGTTTGGGAGGACGACTCCACTTTAGACGCTGTTTTTTTGTTTTTTTAACGCGGTCAATGACATTGCCATTCTGTCTAAAATCTATTTTGAGATTATAACAGCAACTGTGCATCTTAAAGCCTTCCTTGAATTTGCCAATAAAGATCTCCAACTTTGAAGTAGTTTGACTGTACAAAAAAAAATCACGTCTTCTTTTCATTATGCCTATTCTAAGTGCCCTCCTCTCTGCTTCAAAACACTTGAGCTCGGTTTATGCTTCAACTCAACACAATGCCATAGAAATCTACTATAAACATTCACAACAGTACCGGTCGCTTGTGGAGGCTACAGTGGAGGCTCTGCAGTGGAAGCTCTACAGTATATGAGCAAGTTGCGGCCTTTGCTAATGTTACATGGGAATTTCTCATATATTAAATCCCTTTAATTATTAAAGAATAAGCTTGAGTGGAAAATTAGTCACACAACTGGCCAGAAAAATCTCTGCTGTTTCCTCGACTGTATGTGGAGAAAAAGGGGAAGAGCACTTCAGACAACTGTATGAAACAGGAAAACATAAACACATTTATGAACACGTCCTGTTAGGAAAACAAAAAGAGAAAAAAAAGCTGCTTTTGTTTTAAAAAGGCCGTCCATCCACCTGTGCTTTCATGTTTTCTGATAAGAGGCAAGTTTACAGGTGAGCAAAAACTATGGCATTTCAACAGCAACACAGACAACTAAATATATATGAGGTATGAATAAAATATACAGGTATGTTCAAAAGCTAACCCCTCTTTTAATTCTGTGTTTTGTGTGTTAAAACACAACAAAAGTCTTTTAATCATATTGGGTCTTACTATTAGGAAAACACGTCAGATGTTAAAAAAAAAATGCACAACCCAATTTCTACCAAGCTCACATTTGTCTCTAGAATACTCTGGTATACAGAGGAGTTCATGGTCCACTCAGTGACTACAAGGTGTCCAGGTCCTGTGTCTGTAAAACAAGTCCAAACCACCACCGTGCTTCACTGTGTGTATGAGGTGTTTCTGTTTGGTACTCAGTAGTGGTGAGCATTAAAGACGAACTCCGGTGTGAAATTGACATGGGCTGTATTAAAACATGTGTACTGTCAACAGATGTGTGAGACTGTGACGTTGAACATATAGTTATACATAGTTATTGTTATTTTTATTGTTGATTTGTTTTCATATTTTGCACTTTTGTGTTGTATTTTTATTGTTCAACATGTAATAGTGTAATGTAAAAACCTTAAAGTAAACTTTTTTTTTTTAACAATAAAACCACAACAATACTGGTTTTATTAACATGGGACTAATGACTAGCGCATAGCGCATTTTTTTCATGTGAAAATGGTGGTGTCTTCGTGGATCATCTGAAGGGTGAGGAATTTTTCCTCGTTTGACAAACTAGGGGCCCCACAAAGCTAGAAATAGACCTGCTGACAATATAAATCAGACTTAAAAAAGGGGGTAACCCCTGAACATGACTGTATACAAGCATAGGGTAAAACAGTTCCATGCAACATGCATGTTTACGGTACACACTCAAGTAAAATGCAGTGGTCCAGCAGTGGTAAAAGTGAAACTGCACCAGTGTACGTGTACAAATACGTCTCTGATCTTTAAACTGGAAGAAACAAATTGATCCCACAAGTGGGAATGTAAAGGGAGTCTATGTTGAGAACAAATGCATGGAAGTGTTCTCATATATAGATATAAATCAGTATCTACTCTTATAGATTTATTGAAATAAAGCAGCATTAACTAAAATGTGCTTTGACTGGATATGTGGAATCATTTGATCTCAGACTGCTGTGTTTAAAGTGGAATGAAGATCTCATGAGGCCTCGGTTAAAGCAGACGTCTTAACTGTTGGTGTCAGAAGTCTTTGAGGGACTTGACAGACTTGGCCAGATTGCTGTAGAACTCAGCCATGCTGGAGGGGAAGAACGAGTCCACCACAGAGCGAGGGAGAAAGCCACCCAGGTCTGTCTGGAAGAAGCTGTAGACCTGGGTTTTGTTCGGCTCTCTAGACATGAAACAAAAATGAGAAAAGGAACCACCACATACTAAATAGGTATGAAAGTGGCACAATGGAGAAGAGCATGTCCTCCTGGACTGGTCCGTTGTTTCTGTGTCAGTGTACTCACCCTGAAATGGGGACACAGATGCAGCCACATGCATGGTTGAATCCTCTCACGTAGCCAGACTGGGGTGGACAGCTTGGGTGAACCACATTGGTGGCTATTTGATGTTGCACAAATACACAAGCACACGTGGTTATTTACACTATACTGATCTGCTGGAGAAATGCTATAATCCACATCAAGAGTATGGAGTGAATAAGAACATTTTTATTAAATTTTATTTTAAACTTAACTTAGTTGAGAATTTCACATACTTGAGGTAAATCTGACACTATTAACCTCTTGTTTGGCCATCATTTCTTGTAGCTCTTGTACACCTATCAAACTCCTGAGATCGGATAACCGCAAACGTAACAAAGTGACAGTTGGAAACAGCAGTCTAAAAAGATGTGACAGTTAATGTTTTTGTCATCTTCATCTCTGACCTCTAATCTATTATAAATCTGCAAACTAAGAACAATGCAGCTTGTGTTATAATGGACTGTAGGTAAACCAGAAAGCTGTACAGCAGACAAGGGGAACATATTCCACAAAGGGCTGGTGTGGCTGCAGGTTTTTGTTCCAACCAAGCAGCAGCAGCACACCAGACCTGAGTAATTCGATCAACTGATCTCAGTCTTCAGACAGCTGATTAGTCAAAATGTGTGCTCTTGGCTGGTTGGTACAAAAACCTGGAGCCACACCAGCCCTGTGCTGGACCATTTTGAGATGCCCGTTTTAAATGATCTTGGATAGCACATGCACCAAACAGTGACAATTAGATAAGGACAAGGACACACTACAAGCCCGTAGCAAAGACTTCATCCAAACACAATGTTTACCCTAGTATGCTTTCTCCAGTCAGTAAGAGGGCCACTAATATCCTCCAGAGCTGTCCTTTCTAATTAATAAGTCTAGTCATAGAAGGCTTTGGCACTTTGGATGGGAAAGGCAAAAAAAGCTGTGCAAACCAGACAATTCCAGATGACTGGCTTTACAAACCCAGGCAGAGCAGGGAAAGCACCACTAAGACAAACTGGTTGGGAAGCCAGTGACATAACATCATCAGTACAAACACTAAATGATCAAAAGTATGCAGTCAGCCAGTCAGCCTTTGTGTCTTGTTTTTGCCATGTTGAGACAGAAAACCAGTTTTAACCCAAGGTTTGTTGATGCATATTGTCCATTTACTTTTGATCGCATAGTGCAACTTTAAGATGGAACATGATGCTTGTGGAGGTTTGTTTGGGGGAGTTTCCAATTGGAAAAACACAAACTGTCGCTAACGTGACAATCAGACAGATTTAGTTTACTCGGTCCTGTAATGTGTCCTCATCGTAATAAAAATCACCAACAGCTTTGCAGACAGCTCTCTCCTGCAAGTTAAGAAAAAAAAAAAAAACAGTCCGGGCCCTGCTGCAAGTTACAATGAATCTTACTGAAGAAACAGGAAGAAGAGGAGACGAGTAGTTACGCACCATTTGATGAAATGGTGCCATCTTCGTACTGCTTAACTAAAATAACATCTACAAAGTCTCGTGGTGCTATGATACCCATAGCTGCTGAAGGCGTGACTGTTCGGCAGATAGAGATGTCCTGTGTAAGAGTGGGAGACAAGGGAGTGGACTCAAAGACCGAGCTGAACACAACGTAAAAAAAACAAGGATATCACTTCTGGTAACACATGTATGCATTTATAAAGCTACACCATGTCCTTTCATTTCAGGATTGTTGGCAGGGTGACATAGCAAAATGCTGTTGTTTGATCAGGTTTTTTTTTTTTTTTAATCTTTACTAAACATGTTGCTGTCATTCAGCACGTGTTGCAGCTTTAAACTGAATTTAGACTTTTTTTAGAAATCAAAACAATGCAAGAACGTGGAGTGAATATGACCAATCTACTCCGAAAAAGAACATTTAACAAACGTACCTCTGTGATTTGCTCCAGAAGCTCAAACTTTTTAACATTGTTGTCCCACTTGACTCTGAGTCCATTGGGCACTGGTTTCAAACACTCCCATACTTTGTCAGGGCTGCCGTTGACGATCCCCTCCCCTTTGTAACTGCCAAGTCAAGGAGGATAGATTATTAAGGCATGACTGCTGTAAATTAGATTCATACGTTCCAGGAAAAGATATGCACATGGATGAACAGTCCATCCACATAATAACATGGCCAATTACTTAGAGAAACATTAACTTCAATTTTATATGGTTTGTTAGTTTGGTCATAGGTTACCTAGGGTACATAGGTAACGTTTGTGCTTAACACACACTGACCACACTGAACTATAGTTCTACAAATATCTTTATGTTTATCTTTATGTTTACTCTACACAACAGCAACTTTGCTTCCTATAAGTTTCAGCATTGTGCTCAACTATTAGATGAGAGTGAAAGAGAAGCTGAGGTTTCTCACACATTCCCGGGGAACTCCGATGAAGGACGCCAAGACACAATCACGTCATTCTGTTAAAAAAACAAAAAAAAAACAAACAAACAACAAAAACAGTTTTTTATGGAAATAAATAAAATGTCTGGTTATTTAGTGTTATTAATGCATGATCACAGGATGAAGAAAAACACAAAACCAACCCGAGGCTGTGATCACACCTGGCATTACATCAGTATCTCCTCATTTGCCACACCATTTGGGATATAAACAAATGCATAAATAATCTGCAGCAAAAATCCTGCTGTGTGACTTTTATACATACATACATACATACAGACATACATACATATATTTAAATTTATGTGTGTATATATATATATATATATATATATGTGTGTGTATTTGTGTGTTCACAGCTATACATATCTCATGTATTTTTGTGTTTTGCTATGGAAAAAAAAAGTTTTTATACCACTCTGTTATTAACTGTTGAGCGCTTGAAAACCAAATCACTAGTTTGTGCTTAAAAAAAGAAGCATCTTTTTGTTTTTGACTTTTACGTATCATATGTGACATCTAGTGACTCAGGATGAACGACATTCTCATGAGCAAAAAGATGCCCACTGTTTTGTTGTAGGTTGAGCCACTGAAACCGTCCTCATGAACCCTTCTAATGTGCAAAATGTAACCAACCAAGTAAAAGGTTGGTCTTCTTCTGTTCTGGGCATTTTTTGGGGGAGAGAAAGGATTTAACTCCCCAAGTTTATGAAGAGTTTTTGAGCCATAATACATGCAGCTCCTGTTCAATTCTTGAATGTGAACCAGTTACAAAATGTGAACTGTTGTTCAGTCTGATCAGAAAAGCACTGATGAAAACCTGGTCTTCATGACTTTTTCTGTTTGTCATCCACATTTCAGAGAGCGATTACTGTAGCATTGTTTGAATTGCTGGGACTTCAAAGTGTGACTTTGTTTAAAAATTACATATTTTTGTATTTGATGGCGGAAATGTATTTATATTGGTTTAAGATTAATTGTCATGCCTTACAATCATTTGTGAATAGCCTTCAGCACATAATACAGAGACGAGTTTGCTTGTGTGAACAATATGCTCCTGCTATTGCTAATAAAATTTGTGTTCAGTATTTGTGTTGTCAGTTATTTCTCAAACACATTCATGAAAACATTTACACATATCTTTATTTGAGCTGGCAGCACTGGTTTGACACAGACACCACACTCTGGTGAGGACAATTTTCTGCACCCTTATGAATTCATTTTCTACATCAATGCTGTTTCATTACTGTTTGTACATTTTGTTTACTCTTGTTGCCATCTAATCTTTCTGATTTCAGTGATGTGGTGTTCGATATTTTAAATAGCTTTGGTGTTATCGTGTGTAACGCAGTAATCAGACCGAAGCTGGAGTCTGTAAAATGTTTTTTTTTTCCTCTGTTTTTCAGCTCCTTTTTTTTTGGAAGGGGCGTGGTATAAGTTTAAGTGCATTTTAGTGTAGACTTTAGTTGGGATTTCTACAAACGTTACACAATGACTGTCAAATAATTGGACAGTTCATTCAGGAGAAAATTAACAGGATCCAAAGATCAGGAGATGTTTCAATCAGAAGAGACATTCATCCCCCCCCCCCCCCCATGTTCACAATCATGAGGATGGAGCAGTGATCAGACTCCACTCTGTCACATGTGACGGGTCGGTGGTGAGGAGAAGTGTCCTGATGAGTGTATGAAGACATGCAAATGAACTTTGTGTGCTGCAGCAGTGGATGAGATTTAAAGGTCATTGGCCATTGACTTACCAAGTATTACCAGGCTTCTTGTGAGAGCGATCTGGACTGCTGTGTTGGGTCCCTTGCTGTCACCTACAGCAGCAGCTCATTTGTATTCTTTCAGCAACAAGCCTGCATGTCAGCAACTGCTACACAATATTGAGTAGGTGAACCGACCAGAATGTTGCACAGCAGGATGATTTGTAAAGCGGCAAAACATTCAGCTCCAGCTCTCACAACATTGACACTTTTTAGTAGTTCCTGGGTGTCTCAAACGATTACTTTGTCATTGATTAGATGATTAGAAAGAATCTTCAGTAAGGTGATGTTAAATTGCCCACTTTTATTTTTAATAATATATGACAAAGACAGCCTCACAATTCTTACATTTAATAACAGAAAGCAGTCTAATAACATGGGGCCTGTGGAAATTGTATTATTGTGAAACCAACAAATAAAACCAACAAATGTGCATCCCTCTACAAGAAAAATAATCCTGAGTGGGACATATACCGCTTCAACTTTAGCTTTTGCATTATTTCCCTTTGGCTCCTTATTTCTCAGAGGGGGTGTTAGGCAGACAGAACCTCCACTCATGCCTGCGAGCTGTTTATGAGAAGGAAGACCAGCTGTGTATAGTTCAGACTACTGCTGCAACAGAGGCTCAAGGGTATTCTTAAAATGTTAGCTGGCCAAGCAAAAGAAAAACATGTTAACTGGTGTGTTGGGCAAGGAAACACAATCCACCGCTTTGCACTCGAGCCGCTGCTTACAGGAGAGAAACAGCATCATACTTGTTTTGATGATAATGTGTCTGCTTCACTTACAGTGGGATGACATTCAAAATTGGAAATGACCATTTTTAAATTACTCCCATCAGCAGATAGTGGGAAGTAGGTTTTTAAAATGTAACCTTACTGTATATCTATAGCTCATTAAGGCAGTCATCCATGCTAAAATGACACTCAATTTATTCTCTCCATTAAGGCACACAGGTTACATAAACCCTGCCTGTCAGCCTGTCGAGCTGAGAGCCATCGTGCTGCGTGAAGGGAAACCGCCACTGTTCCAGATGGCTTACTGTGCTGTCAGTGGAGGGGATCAATGAGGTGGGTACTGAATGAGACCTGACAAGAATGGTAAGGCTGCTCCCACGGAGGCTTCAGGACTGTGTGGGGAGGTCTGAGAGCTTTGTATTACTGAGGTAAGACAGAGATAAGGCATAGTCATTAAATGCTTGGTACATATGTAAGGCTGTGATGTTGATTAGTTTATGGTAAAGGGAGGTGTGTTTAAATGATCCCTGGTGTTTGCATGTGCTGATTGAAGTCTTTTTAAACTTTCTATTCATTGTAACCTTGTAAACTGTCTAGTACCAGAGTAGCTACAACTGCCAAAGCAAAGTCCTTGCATGTGATACATACAGTATAGTACACTGATTCTGATTCTAAGAACTGGGTCAATCTTTTTTAATCAGTGTTGAAATCCACCCATCCAGGGTCAGATGTTGCCACCTCCTCCAGCTCCACTACGGCCCCTCTTGCAAGTGGTAGGCCCATATGAGGTTGAACCCCCAGGTCAGACTCCAGGTACTAATTCGGTGGCAAGAAAAAAATGGCCTTTTTAGCCTGTCAATTTAGGAGAGAAACATCCATTCCAGACCAGGGAAATCCACACAGTGGGGTCTGAAGGCAATGTAATAGTCTGTTATCTGGATGCAAAAGCAAAAAAGAAAAAAAAAGAAAAGGTAACACTATTAGAGGGAGTTGCTTCTTTGACCTCTGGAGATAAAATCAAGATGATTCAATGTGAGAAGCTGATAAGAGGGATGTTATTCCACATTATTAGTCCACAGTGGTGATCGCTGCCATCCAAGAATGTGGATTTAACTTGGGCCTTATGCCACTACCTCTTTCTCCAGAAGAAGAAGAAGAAGAAGAAGAAGAAGCTCAGTGGACAATGATGGAATCCCTCCACTTTCTGGAGGTCCTGGAGGACTGATGACCGCTGGACATGTAGAAGAGGACTTACTCCTTCTACATTAGCTCATAAACTGATCATGTCTCATATTGTAGCTGTAATGGATTCGAATATATATTGACCATGTAAGTTAGAGTGTTGCCTCATACATAGTGTATGTCACTATGAGAAAAGTGCTGAAGTATAAGTGGCAGTATTCATATAAAAAATGGCACAAGCGTCAATGCAAACCTAATCAAACTCCCTCTATGTGATTGCTGTATTGAACTGTAGCAGGAGCACCGGCACCCAGGAAACTCCCTAACCTACTAGGTTTGGGTATTTATCACTTTAATTATGTATTTTATGAAATATCCAAACAACGCTGCCTCTGTCTGTGCCAACTCAGATCCATCACATAAATGCACGTCTATATATTTGATGGTTGTGGGCTCAGCAGAGAATACTTGGCATTCTCAAAGGCGAGGGGGAAAGAAAAAAAAAAGTTTTCCACTCTGCTGGTTAAATTATTGTGGCCTTTCTTCCATCACAGCTGGCAAATGTTTTGTAGTACTGAAGTGCTGGAATAGAGGGGTTTGTTTCAGTGCAAATATATGAGGGATTTTACCACATAAATCTCCCTGGATGGCACCCAGGTTGGCACCACTGTATGACTGGTCAGCCAAAGGAAGAAAAGGAGCGAGCCCAGGAGCATAATAATAACAAGCAGTATGTTTTGAAGTGGATGATATCCTGTGGTTGCTGGCATTGCTAATGTATTAAAGTTCCAGAGCTTTGAAAAGCTTCAAGAGTTACAGGGAGTTGTGTGTCTGAGGTCAGCTGTCGGCTTAGAGGGATATGATTTTACCATGGTGTTCTTTACCTCCTCGTCTTTAATACACACACAGTCACTTCATCAGGGAAGCACGGAATGATTTCGAATGCAAATGTGTTTACCTGCAAAAAACAGCCTGCATCTAAGTGCCATCGCTGTGTATCCTTCTGGGTTGTATGTCATGGCTCTTGCAGCCCGTCTTTGGCCTCCTGCCATAAGGATTAGAAAGCCACAGAGAAAAGAAGCGATGTTCTCCCTCTGCACTCCATGTCCTTAAACGGCTTCTCACCACCATCCGCTCTAACAGAGATCGTCCAGGCTTCAGGTGTTTGTACCGTCAAAGCCCCACTTGTGTTGGTATAGCTGCAGAATTCTGAGCGAGCTTTAAAAAAAATGATCAAAAGAAACTGACAACTCATGAATGTGCATGGTGAAAAAAAATAAATAAGAAGAAATGGGGGAGTGGTCAGAAAAACACAGGGAGCAGTGCTGGTAATGCAAACTGGCACAGCTCAGTCTCAGTGATTGACTCAGCTCCCACTTCCTGTTCAAGATGCCAGTAATAGGTAGGGTATATTTAGATGTGGCATTTTGTGGCGCTCATGAACAAATCTAACCCAAAAGACACAAAAATGACATGATTCATTTGACCCAGCATAACATATCAGTGGTTCTCCTGTATCAGCACAGTCTGTTTATTGATTATTGATCAGAAATGTGCCATCAACAAGGTGCTCCTGAGACATCATTATTCACAAAAACACATTTTATTTTGAATGAGCACATCAGAGGGACAAAGTCAGACAGGGCCCATGTACAGTGGAGGGATAGTTGTTATATTGGTAGAAGCAGCAGCCAGGCAGGAGAGGAGATGTATGGATGAGATAAGAGAGGAAGTTACATGAAGATTGGCTGTGGTGACCCCTAAAGGGAACAGTCAAAAGGACAAGAAGAAGTTCTGGCAAACATATAATGGATTGTATATACGAGTTTAAAGTATTATTCAATATACCCATAAAAGTCAAGTAATTTGTCCACAGCTGCTTCTGGGGCTCCGTTGCTGCTCATGTGATGTTTGATGAATGGTGTTTAATCACTAATAATAATTACTTGCAGTTTGAAGCCCACAAAAAACTCGTTTGCACCCCTTAGATCACAAGTCTGTTTTACTACTGTAATCTTTACATTTCTAGGCTCTATAAGGCAAGAGGGTGAGCACTCTCATTTAACTTTATATCCCAGTTTCCCTGTGGTCATCCTGCACTACTTAAATAAATGTGCCATCTACCAATGGTAAAGCAGCCTCAGTCTGAATGATGCCAGAGGGAGATGAAATGGTCACCCATGAAACTTAAGCTATCAGCCTCTTTAAATCACAGAGCACTGCTGCAGTTTGCTTTTATTGGCTGTGTGTGTGTGTGTGGTTACAACTGCAGCCTCTTGTCACACACATGCAGATGCTGAATCATTTTTAATTCAAAAACTAACACCGTCTCCTTGCTCCTATCCATCACCATCATTTCACTAGAGGGGATACCGCCTGCTGGTAGAAACAGACGTATACACAGACAGCATAGTAAACAACTCTGCAGGGGGAGACGCAGCAGCAGCAGCAGCAGCAGCAGCACACACTGACTGCGTTACAGCATTAAAACGCCACACAACAACAGCGACGCACAACAAAGTTCCGTCAAATCAAAAAAATTCATTCTGTGAGGATGCACTGACAAGAAAAGTCACGCACCTTCCTGCAGCTGCAGAGTCATTACTGCTCAAAGGCTGGCTACCTGCAGATTCATTAAAAACTTGCAAGCCCCGCCCACCGCCGGGACGCCCCGCCCACCACCGTGTGTTTACGAAAAGTCACGGGAGCGGCGTGGAGCGAGAAGCACCTCACAGAAAATGTCATTCTGCGCTGCCAGCAGCGGGACTTAACGCAGAGTCCGCTGCTCTCCTCACAGCAGAGCATGTCACAGCTGCTTCTGTGATATTTTCCTGCTGACATTTCTGGTAGTTTTGCGCAGGAGGAGTTTGGAGAAGAAACGCGCGTGCCACATAGGGAATTATTATCAGCCACAGCGACTTAAAACAATGACGAGGCGTAAAAGACGCAACCTCCTGGATTGTTGCGCCTGAAACAAACCTTTGGAATACACACACACACACACACACACACACACACACACACACACACACACACACACACACACACACACACACACACA
>JAVQJX010055825.1:0-12814 GCA_036025115.1 Ambassis agassizii
GTGTGTGTGTGTGTGTGTGTGTGTGTGTGTGTGTGTGTGTGTGTGTGTGTGTGTGTGTGTGTGTGTGTGTGTGTGTGTGTGTGTGTGTGTGTGTGGCACTGGACTCTCAGTGAAGCCAATTACTGGCTGAACCGCTTCCTGAAACTCTGTCCAATTAGCTGCTGAACCGGTGTAATGAGTGGAGTGTCTAACACTTGTTATTATGGTTGGATGCTGATATTTGTGTGCGTGTGTGCAGGATGACAACTGAGTGAATATATTTTTCTGTCTCCAGAGAGCATGATCTCATCTCTTGTCTCTTCTGCAATTAGCTGCCGCTCCTCGGAGACCATAACGCGTCTCTACCGCGGGACAGACGCGCTCTGACGTCTCTGAATTATCCGGTAACTGATACTTCTGTATTTTACTGCTGATCAGCTAATTATTGACGTTCATTTCTTTGTCTTTTAAACGTCTCCCTTACCATTCAGCAGCCTCTCTCTCTCACACACACACACTGCACTGTTCTCAGCCTGGTGGAGATAAGAGTGAGGCACTCGTTTGTGATCGGTCCCAGTGGGCCAAGGCTGACAGAGCTGAAGAGGCCTGCTGTCTCTACAGGACACACATTCTGCACAGTCTGCGTGTGGACTCACATGTATTCACGGTGCGCTGAATGGACGGCGGCGGCGTTGCTGTACCGCCACAGAACGATGACAGAGGACAGCACGTCCAGCGTGGCATCAAACTGCAAAGTGGAAACATGTGAGACGTGTATTCTCTGGAATGTCGAGTGAATGAAGGAGAAGGTGAGGGACACTTACAGCGAATCCGAACGCTGAAGCGCTGTGGCGCATGATGGAAACGGCTGGAAGGCAAAACACAGAGATCATATGGAGTCTTTGCGATTAGATAATTCAGTTATCTGCAGATGTGTTCAAAACAAACCCGCAGTGGAGGAGAGGACAGACAGAGGGGGAGGAATCCTCCCACATTTATTTTTAGCCAGACTCACTGGGTGCTGTCAAAGCGGCCTCAACCCTGCACACTGAAAAACACTCGTGTACTTTCTGCTGCAACCAAATCATCTCTTTCACCTCTCCTGTGCCTCTGGACTCCTCCCCACCCCCCACCCACCCCCCTCACCTCTCTACTTGTTTTCATCCCCAGAATGCAAAGAGTTACACCTTCTGAATACAGATGATACCTGCAGCTGACAGGAGTCTCATTAGTGGCTAAAAGTGCAGGAACAGGTTTTTGTTTTTTTACGCTCGTGACGCCATCATTTGAGTCACAAAGAAGCACTGTGATCTCCATCATACAGTGTATCCACCTCTTCTTAAAACACTCAGGGTGGACATGTCCTTCTTGTCAAAAAAAACAAAACAAAGGTGGAGCATATCTGTCTGTCAGTGACGCATGATCCGGCAAACAGAACCTGACAGCTGCTGATATAAAAGCAAATAAAGCAGGAGGGGCTGTGTACAAACAGCAGAGTGTCATCTGCCTGCACTGACAAGAGGCAAACACGGCACAGATCCACTCCGACCAAAATATTCTACTCTCAGACATTTTAAGGGACCTCACAGATCAGACTGCCTCTTCCCCCTCCTCCTCCTCCTCCTCCTCCTCTTCTGAGCACCTTCATTAGCAGCAGAGAGAAGAAATGGTGTATAAATGAATCTGCGGTTGTCAAAGCTGAGACTGGCTACAGTTAATTGGTTCCCAGGAAAGCTGTGTGGATGGAGCTCCAACATCACACACACGTGTGCACAGTTGAGGTCTCCCTGTCTCCTCAGAGGACTGCAGGGTGTCTGCTGTTCCTCTGGAACATTTCACAACAAATTACATGATAAAACTCTGTGTTGTTTTTGTGTCATGCTGGAAAATATTGACTTTGCAACTGTGCGTTTGCACTCATGGTACTCTTGTGTTTCTTGGCCCATGCAGTCTCCACTGAAGATAAGTCACACTGGGAAGCACTGACTGCAGTGACTCCTCCTTCCTCTGCTGTTGAAGCTACATTTGTTTCTCCTTCGCTTCTTCAGGTGTGAGCTGTCCCATAAAGGTGCCATTTTCCCCCACCTATAGCACCTGGCTGCCCATAGTAGAACTCACACACACTTGTGTGTACATTACTGCCATGTTTGAGTACAGCTAATGTTTTACAGGCTGCCATCCTGACAGGGGAACAGCAGCAGGTGCTGGTTTGGCTGGATTTTTTTTTTTTCAGGAAGCTTCTGTATGAAAACAAATATCTGCACACAACTTCCTTAAAATGTTCTTATTTACAGCGAGCCTCCTCCATGTAGTGACAGATTTGTAGAAGACACATAACCTCTGCAGTGGATTATTTGCTCATAAATGTCCCTTTGTTTTTTTCAGGAACAGGCTACATGGCAATGATCACCTTGGATTTAACAGGAGGCTTAGTTCCATCCGACACAGGACACAATTTGAATTGTTGAATATTGCAGGAAAACACGCAGCTTTCGTTTTGGAAAATGTGAATAAAATTAAAAAATACATGCTTATTTATTGGTGAATATATTTATTTAGTTAAGTATGACTCAAACTACTTGTATGACAAGTGAAGGTTTAAGACTGACACAGGATGTTGGCATGATGTTTGGGAGCTAACATTTAATCAAGCTTCTGGGTGTCACAGTAATTAAAACCTGTTTGGTTTCTGTCGATACATTAAACACCTATATGAATGTGGATTCTGTTAGTGTTAATAGTGTGTGAAGGAAGGGTGTCACTCACTGAAAGCGGTGATAGCCAGGACAATAGTGATCACAATGGACACCCAGGATACCCACAGGGCTTTCTTCCGGTAACTCTGTGCTTCATGAGGCTTCAGGCGCATACTGCTCTCCAGAAGACCTGCAGACGTGGTCACAGGGCACAATCACTCACAGGCTTTCAATGGAAACTCAAAGGGATATAGGAGACGTGCGTTTTTTACGCATATGGCACAACAGTGATGAACTCATTAATCATCCCATATGGAGACAAGATGGAGCTGTGTTGACTTGTTTTTCATTTGAGAATGAAAGGTGGAGTAGACATGCATGATAGAGAAGATGAGAGGCGGGTTGGAGGAGCTTATTTTACGCTGATGTGCCAAATGCGTAAATGCGCATACATCCCCAATGCGCATATGGATCCCGTTTTGTTGTATTATAGAACAAAATATACAAAACCTGTGATAATAAAAACAGACTACACATATTGTCTAAATATGGCATAAATTATATTATTATGTTGATTTTTTTTTTCGCAGCACCCAAACTGTCAGTGTGCGTCCTGGTATATTACACTTTGAACATATTCCACACCGCTTACCCTTGTCCTCTATGCTGTCTGTTATCTTCATCTCTTGGTCCATCTTGGATCCTTCTCCCTGACTTTCTGTCTTGTTGCTGTCTTGTTGCTGCTGCTTCTCCTGCTGGGAGTCCGCCTGCTGTTCGCACTGCCCGTTCACCACAGTGGAATCCAAAGCTGTAGTAGGGTCCGGGACGGCGGTGTAGTCTGGTGGTGTGGAGTCTGTCATCTTCTCGGCAAAGCCTACAGTAGTGATGCACTCCAAGAATGTCACACCTGAGTGAGAGGTGCCGGCTGTCAAACAGGCGCAGACAGAGAAGAAAGGGAGGGAGGGAGACTTCTTACAGCGCCACAAGTCCAGCTGCGCCAAATTACAAAGTGTGAGGTGAGAATACCGGAACTTAGACGATATGGACTACAAAACAAACGTCTGCGTGTCACCAGAAAGAAGGCTAAATGTACAGATAAAGTTGAATCTTTTTGGTTGTTTACATTGTTTAATATTTGTGTTGCATGCATTCAGATAACACTGGCTTCACCAAGCATCGATAAAGCCTAAACATCAGGTAGTCTTTTATTTTGAAACAGTTCGCCGGAAGTGGTCTGTCTACAGATTCAAAACCCTGACAGAAGATGTTTCGCGCAGTGTGGAGAACAGAAAGACACACACAAAAATATTCACATCATGTTTCCATTCACGACGTCGTGAAACAGCCACACCAGTACTCTAATTACTAATCCCGGTGGACTTCACGAGACCTGAGCTCGTACTGAAAGAGGAAGATGCTGCTGACATGGAAACATCTGGTCCCACGTGGTTTGAGAGAGCCCGCGCAGGAATGGACCGATTCTACACCTGCACACTACTGAGGCAGACTATTAAACTTCACAAATAAATAATTACATTTCTTTAATTGCTGACAAGTATTTCTGATGCTCCTCGAGTGAGTTCTTGGTCCCTGTGGTGTAAATGTCAAAATATTATAATATTATGTTATATTTTATTACTCTAAAATGTAAAGACAAAGCTCATAAAATCATCTCTGACAAAAAAAACTGAAAGTGTGCACTGAATACAAAGTACATTCGTGACCTCTGGTGGCCAATCAGAGATTACATTTAGATGAAGTGCTGTTTGCTCCACCGGCCGCTTAGGGGCGCTGCTCCGGTTCGGAATGACCGGTTTTTGCTTCTCATTTCGTCCTTCCGGTGCCCCCGTCGCCCCGCTCCCTCCCGATGCTAGCACCGTCGGGCTTGGCTGTGGGAGCGTAATGGCGGTGCACCGGGGACCCTCTATGAAATGGCTCTTCACCCGGGAGCAGCTCGAAAACACGCCGTCTCGACGCTGCGGAATAGAGGCCGACAGGGAGCTTTCTTACAGGCAACAAGCCGCCAATTTAATCCAAGATATGGGCCAGAGACTCAACGTGTATCCTTTCTGAAAGGCAGAGGCGGTTAGCTTCGAGTTAGCATTAGCTTACCAGAACCGGAATGGCGAGGGTTGTTATAATTCACATTTTAACTCTTTAAAAATCATTTTTTAAATGTTTCGTTATTACACGCAGACTCTTTTTCTTCCAAAGTGGGCATTCAGACTGTGCTAAGCAGGCGTTTATCTCCTGCTACAGTCGCTGAGGCCTGCTTGCTAGCTTAGCTATTGTTTTGTGTTTGATTCTATTGTTAGCTTGATGTCGTGTGATTACATGTAGAAATCCGCAGTAACATCGGCTGCACGTGTTTTAACTTATGATATTTAAAAAAAAGTACGTATATCACTGGAACTTAAGCTAACATGATGAGTCTGCTGTTAGCTTTAACGTGGCTTTACTGGCTCACGTTGTGCTAGCTCTCGGTGTTAGCTTTGTGGTAATGAGCAAAGGGTTTCTAAAGGGTATCTATATATATAATATATAATATAAATTTATGTATTGTCCTTAACTGTGTTTCCAGGTCTCAATTGATTATCAACACAGCTATAGTTTATATGCACAGGTTTTATATGATCCACTCCTTCACCAAATTCCATAGAAATGTGAGTATCACTACAGTGTTGGTTGATACCATAATTACAGGTGGTGCAGGCTGTAGAAACTGTTTGTTTCTGTCTATAGATCATTTCCCAGACCACGTTGTTCCTGGCAGCTAAAGTTGAGGAGCAGCCCAGGAAGCTAGAGCATGTTATTAAAATAGCCCATGTCTGCATCAACCCACAAGACCCGGCTTTAGACACTAAAAGCAATGTAAGTAAACCATGACTGTTCTCAGGCATGTTATTGTCGTCACTTAGGGATCTGTGTAGCTGTGTGATATCGCCCTTGTCGTGCTTTGAAGGACAAATGTAGACCATATTCCAAAATATCCATCAATCAGCTCAAGTCCACATCATGTCCTTATACTCAGCTGTCTGCTAATGGACAGCTGGACAAACGGTCTCACTGAGGTTGGGTTTAAGAGTTTTCTTAGGGTTAACAGGAGAAAGCGAGCATTGTTTTTTTGAGTACTGCTTCACATCTTATTGATTTCCCTGCCCTGCTGCAGAGGGAGGAGGGAAGGTGAAACCAGTGACACAGAGAGCCTGATCGATGATTTGAGACGCCATTTAAAAAGTCCTCTGCGTATAAATAACATCTAATATGTAGTAAAATCCACAGAGTATAATTCTGTTTATTGATGCTGTTATTGTGTTGGTATATTTATTACAATTAAGTCATTTGTTTGATTTGTTTCAGGCATTCCAGCAGCAGGCACAAGAGCTTGTAGCACTGGAAACCATAGTGCTGCAAACACTGGGTGAGTCCTATATGTCCCCCTTCACTGCACCATTATGACCATAAGAGGAACATGGGCATTTTGACACCGGTTGTGTAAGGTTTTCATACATTCAAACAGCCGAAGTTTGTCTTTTAGTTCCCTCATGTAAATTCAGGGTCTCACTGTTGTTGTGTTTGTTGACATTGTGTTCACACACGTGGCTGATCAGCTTCATTCCACTTCTTGATTACAGGTTTTGAGATAACAATTGATCATCCACACACAGATGTTGTGAGGTGTTCCCAGCTAGTGCGAGGTATTGCCTTGTTTTTCTCCTTTTTTTTAAGTTGAATTTTGTGTTGCGGTAAAGCAGCCCTTTTCAACATGCAGCTCTCTGCTTTCTATCTTCTTCTACATGAACTGCACTGAAGAACACATTGATGCTGAGCTCTAAAACAACTTTTCTTCTTCTCTTACAGCAAGCAAGGATTTGGCACAGACTTCCTATTTCATGGCTACCAACAGGTTATTATCCTGTTCCCATTATTGCACTGTAATGGCACCCTATAGCTTCCTGTCCTGCAGGGTCCCCCTTCCTGTGTCCAACGCCCTGTTTGCGCCTGGACTCTGGGAACCCCCAATGTGGGGATGTACCAGCTAGGCTGCTCTGTGCGGTGTATTGTACAAGGGCTCTGTGTTGGCACATAGGGGTTGAATGCACAATGTGGAGTGTAGTGGTGCTGTTTACCTCTCAAGGTTGTTTGGTACGGAGTGCACATGTCTAAAAAAAAAAATCTCAAACGGTAGCCTGAATATAGATTGCCACTAAAGATTCTTAAGCTTATAGAGTTTTTTGGTAAGTACAGTTCAGTTCTTTTTGTAATTTTTAAAAGATTTTTGCATATTTTTCACCCAGAGGAGCTAACAGTGAAACACCAAACTATACTGCAAACTGAAGTTTGAGTTTATATTTACTGAGCAAATTCATTATGAGTCATGATGGATTTCTGGCGAGGAGTTCAGACAGTTTTCATAACCTGTTTGGCATCACTGATTTTTTTTTTCTTTAGAAACACTCCAGCAGTGTTCTAACATTCAGAAGTTTTTCTTAACTGCAGTGTAAAGTCCTGCACCTCTAAAGAAATGGCACAAACATGGCTGGATGTAGAGAGGGTGTCGTTGGTGCAGAATAACACATTTAAATCGGATAAAAAACAAACAAAATGAAAGTAGACTGCAGTGCATACAGGTGTTACCAAGTTTTGGGGAAGAGCAGGAGCTCCACAAATGAGCCCTAACTACTTTGAACACCTGCAGATCAGATTGAATTTGTGGATTTTTGTCACATGGCTGCTGGTTGAATGTGAATCAGTCACGGTTGTGCAGAGTTGTTTTGTTTTTTGACATCTTTATTTTAGCAACTTTTTAAATTGAGACATAAAATGCTGAGTGTTTAGGTTCTGCGTGGTTTCTCGTCTCTGATTTATCTGCGCATCTTTGTAGTTTGATTATTTGAGCGCCAGTTTGCAGTTCAGTTTGTGGTTCAGGGGAAATTAATGGTAGAAAACGTGACCTCTAATCGTCTGTCTTGGCTACCAGCTGTCAGTGTTTCTCACTCTCAGAGCTGCCATGTTCAATGTTGGGAAGTTTCTGTTAATCTGTGCTGTCCTCGGTGATTCACACTAACACAATCATATTAATTCAATGTGAGCGAAAGAGAGATTGAGAAACACTGTTTTTTGTGTTCTTATAATTTCCCCCTTTTCACATAGAAATCAAAATACAATTATGTGGACTCATACTGGTTCAGTATATTTTTATACTGCCATATGAAACTGTGTGTATGTCTCACTCAGGCATTTAGGAACATGTCCTAACAAACATAGGTTTTCTTAGATGTTGCAGTGCTGTAAGGTAAGGTGTGCATGTGTGCGCGTGTGGACATATCTGATGGGTCTGTGTTGTTTTAAACTGTATGTTCATGTTAAAGCCTTTCAGCTGACTGTGGGATCCGTCTCTTGTTTTTCTTTTGTCCTCCTGCAGTTTGCACCTCACCACCTTCTGCCTGCAGTACAGGCCCACAGTCGTCGCTTGTGTCTGCATCCACCTGGCCTGTAAGTGGTCCAACTGGGAGATTCCTGTGTCCACAGACGGCAAACACTGGTGGGAGTACGTGGACCGCACCGTAACGTTACAGCTGCTGGATGGTGAGAGTGTAAACAGACTTGTATCTGTGTGCTTGTTGTGTTTGCTGACACGGGAATCGGTGATAACTGGTGGGCTTTACTGCTTTCAGAGCTCACACACGAGTTTCTTCAGATCCTGGAGAAGACGCCCAGCAGGCTGAAGAGGATACGGAACTGGAGGGTATGCCAGAAATGCACACAATGCACCACATGTAAGATTGTCTGTGTCTTATGTTAAATTCTGTGTTTGCTTTTAGGCCATCCAGGCAGCAAAGAAGCCAAAGACAGAGGGCCAGTCCATGGACAGTCCCTTCCAGGGGACATCTTTAGAAGGCCTTCCTGGAGTCGCCAACTCCTTCTTCCCTTCCACCTCATTAGACTCTGCAGACATACCCACTCAGAACAGCATTGGCGCCCCCTATGCCTCTTACCAGCCTCTGAATGACCAGTCAAAGCCCCTGGGCTTCGACCAGTTCTCCCAGCCTCCCCACTCAGACTTCACTCTGGTCAAACACAAACATAAATCTGCAGGCGGGTCCAGCAGTGAGCACCAGCAGCTCAGTGTCAACGCCGCCGCTTTTTCACGGCCGCAGAAAGTCTTGACTCTGGAAAAGTACAGAGAGAAACACGCTGCAGAGCTGGCCTTGCAGAACGGCGTGAAGGAGGACGGCGTAGACATGTACGCGCCTCCTCCTGCTCTGTCCTCCCACCACCACAAGAAACGCTCTCAGGCGCCGCAGTCAGGCGATGGCAGGAGAGAGAAGTCCAGCTCGAAAAAGGCTCGACTCCCTGCTTCCTATGCTGAGAACGGCTCCGCCACGAGTGAGGAGCTCAAAATGCGAATCAAGGTTTCCTCAGATCGCCACGGCGGCTCCGAGCAGAGCAAAGACAAGCACAAAGAGCACGGCAGCCACCGCCACGCGAAGCACGGCCACTCACACTCGTACTCCCTCAGCGGGAACGGCAGAGGGACAATAGAGGGCGCCTCCTTAACCGTGCGAGCTCCCAGCAGCCACTGCACAGACGGGAGCTCCTCGGGCTCGTCTCGTAAGAGGCCTCACTCCGACGCCGGCGGCCACCACCACCACTCATCCAAGAGCAGCAGGACCTCCAAAGGAGGCCTGAGCTCGTCTCACTACTCGGACAGCAGCCAGAGGATGATGGAGCACCACAGCCACGACGGCACCAACGGCCTGCTGACGTCCAACGGCCAACACACTGACTACAAAGACACTTTTGACATGCTGGACTCTTTACTAAGTGCCCAAGGTATGAACTTGTAACCCCAAGAGTCTTCAGTGTTGTCTAGAATTAAGGTATTACCATGTTTAATAGAATTTTAAAAAATGAATTTATTTGTCTTAAGTTATCTGAATTGCTCATCGGCCTCAGTCGTGTCTACACACTGATTATTGATGAAACTGTCAAATGTAAAATTATATGCATAGAGCAGTGTACTACTAGCTTGCAACAAAAACAATCTCAGAAAGAATGCGGCTGGAAAAATGAACGCAAGCTGACTTTACTGATTTTAAATGTGCATGTTTTCAGTCACAAAAGGGAAGACATAGCTAGTGTTCGCAGCCTTCGTGACAGTTTACAGAAAGTTCTTTTTCTTTTTTGTATGTTTAAGACATTTTGTTCCACTAAAAATCTCAGGTCTTGAACTTTTTTGATAAAAGAAGGAATCTTCCTCCGTTTGGGTTTTATTATCTGTGGGAGACGCATCACCTCGGCAGAAAACACGATCTGCCTGTGTTTTTAAGTGCGTTTCCAAACGAGGGTATAAAAAAAAAAAAGTGAAGCCGACTCCATTTGCTGCTTGTTTGGGACTTCCAGGGCCGTGTCTGAACTTTTTTTTAAATGTGCAGAGCTACAAATAACGTTTACCTTACATCTGCTGTGAAAGTGCATTCAAGACATAGCAGCTAAAAAAATGCAGAAAGGCCTTGTGATTGTTAATTGCTCTTCAGTATGATAAATGTAATTAACTATGAGAACATACAGATCACTCTGTACATAGGACTGTAGATCAGATCAGTGTTCTCGCATCAGTCCGAACCTTCCTCCATTCAGTGTATCACGAAAATCTGACACACTCTGTATTGATGAACGTAACCTCAATTTGTGTACTGGGAGCCCAAATAAAGGTGTAAAAGTGCATTATTATTTTTATTTGTTTCTGCTTGTGCAACATAGGTCCTGCTGTCCAAAAAGAAATTTCTAAATGGATAAATATGGTTAAAAAAAAATGTGCTTAAGCTCCCAATTTTGGCCTCTGAAGTGCATATAGTGCAAAAACAACTGCCAAATCATGCAGATGGTTTAATCCCAGCTTCATAACATTGGATTTATTCTCCATTGAATTTAAGCCCTTGCTGTGTTTAAAGATAACAGTCATTTGTCAAATGCCGCCAAAGAGAATTCTCATCAAAGACGGACTCCATAATGGCTGCTTCTTTCCTGCCTGCTTGTTCATATGTCGCATATTGATTATTGATTGTGAGCACGTCCTGAGCTCTCAGAGTTTTTAAGTGTCCCCCTCCTGTAAAAGCTAAAGGGGAAGCTCTAAAGGTTCTTTTGTGGGTGGAACATAAATCCAGTTCCTGATAATTAAGCAGCACCCTCAGAGCAGACGCAGCGTTTCCACCAACTATTACCTTCTAATTTTAGAGTGGAAGACAATGGGGAAATTCAGCAGGAGGATGTCAGTGAAAACTCAACCATCTGGACATTTCTTGCAGCTCTGGTGGGAGGGTGATGATTTATTTTCAGCGAGCTCTCGGGCTGAATAAGAGACGCCTACTGCTCGAAAATCCGCAGAGGGGAAGAGATATGAGAAGCGGCTTTTGTGTGAGGCGACAAATCCCAGAATTAAGAGCCATCTGAAAGGAAAACACCATCCAAGCTGCTAATTACAAGTCAAAGAACAGGAACATACTGTATATAGCAGCACTGTTATTATCAGGTAGAAAGCAGAAGATTAAAAGTTAATGGATGAGTGAAGGTCATTTTAAGCAGATAAAAAAAAGAATCAGCCTTTTTTTATAGAATTTAAAAATCCCCTTTATATCATTGTCTCTGCTGCTATACTCCCTCCTCTCCACTAGATGGCAGTAGTACCTTTAATGCCAGCAGTAGCAGCACAAACATCCAGCATCCTTTTTCTTATTTTTTTTTTAAACATTTTTTTAGAGTCTCCAGGAAAGAAAAAAAAAGCAAACAAGACGCAGTGTTGAATAACCTTGGAGAGGAGGAGGGGGGTGGGAACGCAGGTCGCCACACGTGTCGCCTCCAAAAACTTTGGACTTGATCCATCTAATTAACAGACTCAGATAACTGTCGGACAACGGGGGCTCACAGACATTCCAGGAAATGTCAGAGCACCTGTTAATTTTCAGTGGATGCAGTTGATCAAAAGGCCTTTACACAGCAGCATGCGGTCCTCTTCTATCCTATATATTAGTCTCAATGCAAATGATGCCCAGGAAATTGTGCAGGAAAGTGGCATAATTATAAACCATTGAAGGTCCATTGTCATTTCTGTCTGAGAGGTCTCTCTTGAAAAATCAGGAGCTTGATGGAAACCCCTCTAAGTACCTGAGATAGAGCCGGAGGGGGAAAATGGCTGGGTCCGGGCTGCCATTATACCATGCTAGTGCAATTATATCCAATGATTGGCAGCAGCATAAATTAGCCTGAGTCTTGGTGGTGGTGGTGGTGGTGGTGGTGGTGGTGTGGTTTTTTGTTTCTAACCACTGCCAAGGTATTTCACATGGTAACTGTGTCTTTAGCCAGCTGTTCCTTTTGAAAAAACATTATTTCTGTGTAATTATTCCTTTTTACCACCCCACTTTATCTCATCCAGAGACTCATGTTGGCGACGTTGGGAAGCCGCACAGCACCAGCTGTCCTTTAAAAAGAGACGGCTAAAAAAAAACACACACACACACACACACACACACAGATGATGTGAAATGTCTTCCTCCCTACTCGTCCCCAATCATCAATAATTCACCGGCTTCGACATTTGAACTAATTATGGTGCACCAATGGCCTATTTGAGCAGGGTCCTGTCACATGAAAGCTGCTGGGCCCTTCCTGTCAGCAGTGCAGGCAGCAGAATGAAGGCTGAAGCCATTAAAATGAATGGAGAGCTTCTCTAACAATCACACACACACACCTCTGACACACACACAAAAACATGCACTGCTGCTTCACACAGACATGCATAAACATGATACGCTGCAGCAGCACACACACACACACACACACACACACACAGTGATGTGCCCGCCACCTGTGTGGGTTGTTTGGCCTCCTCATCCAGACCTCTCTGGTTTTAATTAGCCTGCAGCTGAAGTGTTTTCCTTTTTATATTCTCTGAAGGGCGATGATAACGGCTGCAGCCGAGATGGAGGCTCTCTGCTGGTTTGTTTCATTAGGGAGAGCATAATGACCCCACAATCACAACAGCAAGGAAATACCTACCCAAATAATTATTTTCCTCCTTCACTTTAAGACTGTTTAGAAAGAATTACTGATAATGTCAACAACAAAACTGCAACACT
>JAVQJX010055889.1:0-12535 GCA_036025115.1 Ambassis agassizii
TATGTTATTATATAAAATAGTAATAGTAATATTGAATCTACTGTTACACATCTAGGCAGAAAAATACATCAAATGCATCATTATTTGTGAGAATAGTTAGTATTGATGTTATTACATTGATTTTTTTTCAGAAACTTGCAAAAATTTCTTTTTTTTTATCAAAATCTGGCAAATATTAAAAGTGAATAAGAAAAGTTTTAGATGGATAAAAAGACAGGCTGCGACACAGCTGCTATGGATTTATTTATTTCATTGTCCTGATGGAGTATGTGCTGTAAGGCAGTAATGCACATAATGTAATGAGAACTGACACAGGGGCTGCTAAAATGTGATACCCGATCTCTGATAATCTCCCTCCTGTGTTTAGGTCATCTGTATTGTGTCAACACAAGCTTAGTGTGTGTGCTGTTCAGAGGGAGGGCTGGGGATTTGGGGGAATCAATATTGTGACATGCTCAGACATATGCTAGGCCAGTTATTAGCTGGGATCATCAGTCAAAATGCACTTGATGCCAAGAGTCTCTGAAGGGCAGAAAATGGGGGTATTGTCCCGCAGACCTCTGGTTTGAGTGCATTTCTGGATGTGTGTGCGTGCCCTTTGGTATTTCACATAAAGGGCATTTTTGACACAAAGGTGGAGATGAGAAGGTGCTGCTGTTTCAACAACAGCTGCTATTAAAGGACAAGCACTTTGCCATAAGTAGCCTCTCTTCCAAGGGTCTTGAAAGCTACTGGGAGGAGGGGGGGGGGATATCAGAGTATGAAATATGACGGGCGCTCGTTAGGAGGTTTGCCTTAGGGATGCTCTCTGTGGCTCTTATTCCATCTCCACTCCATTGTGGGGATGCTGTGTATCTTAGACTGGTCAATACCCCTTCCCCCTCCCTGGAGGTGAACCCTGCTAAAACATGCATGAGCCTATGAGATGGGAATGTGCCACTAAAGGCCTTTAGGGCTTCTGGAGGTGGTAGAATATCTAAAAGCTAAGTGAGACCACCTTTCCTGGATTAGGTTCATGGGCTTTCCAACCCATCTAATACTCCTCTCATCCTTCTGCTTTTTCCTGCTTCCTACCAGACAGACATATGCTCTATACATATAAATCAGTCCTAAAGCCTCCACCCTTGGGGCAGGTATATCCAACAGATCCAGCCTGTTTAGTGAAATGTGAGAAATTCCCATGTCCATTGTACGAAGCTTAAAGTTTAGTCAGGAGCTGAATAAGCTTAACATGCAGTATAATAAAACATAAAGTATTTCGTTCATTTAAATTTACAACATTCTGTAATCCATGAAACATCTATTTGGAAAGAAAAATCAGGAGGTGGCTAGGTGCAAGGAGGAGCGGGGAGATTTGGGTCGATGAATGTTTGATGAGCACAAATGGCCTGTTGTGTGACCCAGCTGCTGAGGGCCAGGTGGGTTTTCAGTGTAGCTGACAAAGCTGGAGCACTGAGTGGCTGCAAGATGTACAAAACAGGATAAACACTGAAGGCAAACACAGCACAAAAAAACAAGATTTTTTTCAAAAAAAAAAAAAAGTTTGGTTGAATTTATTCAACTCACTTTGCTGACTTCATATGACACAATCATTTCCCTTCCCATCACATAAAAAGTTGAGGATCAATGCCTTGTCATGCCTAATGTGCACTGTCTGCAATCTTTCATATTCAAAAGTGGGTCTCGGTATCAGAGCATAGCTGACACAAATCACCACTGAACAGCAAATGTGGAGCAAAGAATTGAAAGAGGGAGGGATAGATGGATGGATGGAGAGAGGGAGGACAGCCCACCCCCACCACCCCCGTTTACCAGCACATTAATCATTAACATACAAGAAAAGCAGACACAGTGGCGCTAAAGCCATAACAACATAGTGCCTGATCAGAAAGAGCCACACATGAACAAGAAGAGGATTGCAGAGGGCTTTCTTCACACATTTTCCTCAAATTCCTCCATCCACCTCCTCCTTCCTCCATCAAAGACAATGATGCTTAGAGGATATTACACTCATCCATTCTTCCTTTAAGTGCAATCATTATGGTTTCCAGATGCACTTATGGCTTTTTAGGCCCATTGATTGGCACAATCAATACGTCATCTTCAGAAAGTTTGGAGACACTACATTAGGGTTTCCAGACGCTCTTAAAGCTCCAAGCAGTCGTTTGTATGGAGATGGGTGCTAGTTCATTATGTTAATGGTCAACAGCAGATGGTTCGGGGTGGGAACTAAATGCCTTATGCCTCTTCCGGTATTTTAAGACTTTTTTATTCTCCTCAGGCTTCTTGCTATGGTCAGCACACTTTTCCACAAGCTATGTGTTGACCATAAATCATCATCTCTAATAATCATCTTTGTCAAAACTGTCAGCAGCTATAATAAATATTCATGAAGGAGAAGCCACACAATGTGGTCAGAACGTTTCATTCTGTAATTATACACAGTGGGGTCCATGGCTTTGTTTCCATGGCTTTGTCGTCCTCATACATTAATGTCAGAATTGGTCACCCGCCAATGAGAATGACTGTTTGCTTGTTACGCTGATATTAACAAAACACGCAGAGTAAAAGTAAAACATTAATGACACAATGGGTTTCATTTTGTATAAATGGATTAACCCAGAAAGTTTCCCCCTGAGGCAAACTGCATATATTACATTAAAATGATAGGGACTAAGGAAAAGCACAGTCTGATCTGCTGAACGGCACAAACTGTCAATATGTGTGAACAAATGAAAACAATCGTAAGCTCGTAAGCTGGTCAGCATTTTGTCTGTGACGTCACTGTGACATTTGAGCAACCAAACCCTGAAATCAGAGCTTTTATTCTTGTAATGTCTGTCTCTGCTGTCGAGTACTTGCACTATTGCTACACCACAGATAAGCTCAGATTGCTCTGCTATCTCCCATACTGGTCGCCATGCTAATCTTGCATGTCAGGCTTGCAATCAGGCTGAAGCAGGTGACATGTGACTGAACGGCTGAACAATGGGACGGAGCTTGGCTCTCTGATAACAGAATTAATATTGATTGCACATGCATGTCAGACAGATTGTGTCCATTAGGAGTTCTATTCAGTCTCACTGCTAGCATGCCTCAGCTGAGGGATGAATGATAATGGAGGTGAGTCCATTCATTCAGATCAGTCAGCTATCTTATGCATTTGTTTTGAAGGGACTTCCTTTCATTTTGATTTGGCTGATACAACATTTATGACTGTTCAGCATTATTGCAACAAAACTCTAAATGGCATGAATATAAAACTGTCAGCTCTCTTTCTGTGGTTCCAAAGGGGGTGAACAGTAAAAGCATTCAGTTATTGCTGACTCAGTCTTTCACAGAGAAGAGGCAATAACAAAAATATTCCCTCCATTTTTCCCAGCAGACTTTGCATAGTCCAAATAAAGTTCCACACTATTTCCTATTCAGAAATAGGGCATAAATAAAAAGCACTTTCACTCAGTCTGGAGAGTGTAAGTAACACCCAAATATAGATTTGTGTGTATGAGGGTGCATGTTTATGTGTGAGTGAGAAGACAGACAGAAAGAGAGCGCTAAGAGCTATAACTGTGGGAGTGTTTTACAAGCTCAAAGCCCTGTGCCTGCTCCTCTAATTCAGCACACACATTGCACTTTCAGCAGATCAATGATCCCCTTGTGCCTCACACACAATCTCACTCTCTCTCCCCTCACACACCACACATACACTGAAAGGTGCATGCACACACATGCCGTACACTCCTCATTCCAACCTTTCCATCTCTTCTGCTCTCTTTCTCATATATACGTGCTCACTATCCCTCTTTCTCTCTGAAGCCCAGAGCAATTACTCATCCAGACTCTAGAGAAGACTATGAGTGAGAGGGAGGGAGACGAGGATGGATGCAGAGTGGGAGTGAATGAAAGCTGCCTGTCAAACATCTGTTCTTCAGTGACCAAGGTCAAGGTGTCGTGCAAAAGTGTGTGGGTCTCATCTGCAGCACGGTGTGTGTGTTTGTTGTGCTGGCAGTAAGATGAGTGTGTTTGTCAGGGAGGTTGGTCACAGCAGTATGACACAGCATCATTTATTTATTGGGGAGGGGAGTGTGTTTGTTGCAGCTGGGGTGCACATGTTGTCAATACAAACACGCACACATAACACATACAGAGCCACAAAACAGCAATAACAATGCGTGGAAGCTGTGTATATGTGTCTTCTTGTAGAGTCCCCAGCCTTCACTAAGCTCTCAGGTTGATCCATTTAAGACACAATGGAGGATTACATTCTCATCTGGCCACTGGCTTCAGTCTGCACAGAAAAAAACTAATACTAACTTGGCACACAGTGTGTCTCTGTCTGGGCACATGTGTGTTTTTATATTGCATGCAGCCATCTGCCCATCATGTATGTCTATCACGGGTGTCTGTGTGAGCAGGAAGCTCAAGCCTGTCATCTCATGGACAGGTTGGTGGGGTGGGGTGCGGTGGGGGGAGGATAAGACCCCTCTCCAGTGTGGAGTGGTTGTGGATTGGTTTTGGCTCTGGGCTAAATCTCTTCACAGACACCTCTTCGTTTTCCCCACTGCTTTCATTCAGGCTGCACGCAACACATTCAGTTCAGCGTGATTTGAGCCAGCCCTTGGCCAAAATGCAGGTGTGAATATGTGCCACACACACACACACACACACACACACAATGTGTCTCTCACAAAGCTTTTCTCTTCTCACTATCTCATTTCCACAACCAACAAATTATTTGCCAAACAATAATGAACCCTTTATACAATGACCCCCTCCCCATCTAGTAACAACTTCACCATAAACCTCTGCTCTCTCACAGTTACCACACTCACAACAACCCCACCCCCACCCACAAAGAAGAAGACAGTTGCAGAGTGTCTATTCGACAGCATTCAGGCCCCTGATTAAACCAGTGCTTATTGGTAATTAAACAGCGCTTTGTGGCAGTATCCAGAAAGCTGTAAAGCATCACCTCCGTCCCAACCTCCACTGGCACATTGCTGCCCCCTCCTCTCCCTTTTTCTGCCTTTCAGGGGGCCGCAGGTGGCACAATTGGCAGTAATGTGTTCTAATTGTTGGCAGAACTGCCTGGGTAAAGACATGTAGTGGGGAGCAGTGCTTGGCTGGTGTAGAGCAGGAAACAGATGGGTAGGGAGTAGTGGGGGTGGGGGGCTCTAAGGCAGAGGTAAGTGACAGTGGGGAGGAAAGGATATATGGGGAAGGACAGGAGGAAGGAAGGGATTAAAGGGAGCAAAAAGAAGTAACATGCCAAGCATAGAATTTTTAGGAGAAAGGACAAGAATGTGACATGAATAATGTGGAGAAACAGGGAATTAGTGGCAGAGAGGAGAGTGGGAGAAACATAAACCAACAGAGGATGCTGCTCCAATCGTGTCAAAATGTGCCTTCACTGTTTTTCAGGTAGCTTGGAGAGAGGCTCCCCCGGGCCGAGGCTTACACACAGACACAGTGTGAGCTGCTAGGTTTGTGAACATCGTGGTTACACACAAGTTGCTGAGCTCAAGACCACATAAACCCCTGAGGTTTTCCAACAGGCACAAAACAAAGTGAGTTTCTATGCTGTATAAATAAAGCCTGCAGATAGCTTGTCATTTCTGACCAATGGTCCTCATTAAATTCAACACAGAGTAAGAGTTAAATGATCTATAATGCAGGCCTGGATGTGATGGACATCATGTGGTTTCCAGTGATCAAATAACAAAAATGATGCTTTACAATAGCTTCTGTGTTGTGCGTGTGTGTGTGCAAGTCTGAGTGACTCAGCAGCTCTCCTACAGTGCAATGGCACCTGTTCTTCATTGCCCATTAACAGATGTTGCCGATCCCCCTGAATACTGTTATTGTGGCCCGAGGCTGTCAGTGACAGATTTGCGACTGACAGCAGGAGAGAGCAGTTGTAAGATTTAAGGAAGGCAGCATAAATAAACAACACAGATTTATTATTTTATATTGGATAGCAGGCTATAGAGTGACACAATGTAAAGTAAAGGTCAGGAGTTTAATTAAAAAAAGGGCAGGGGTATGGCTCTCATACTGTTCTTTCAAGGGATTGTGCAAGAATATCACATGAAATTCAGTCATTAGAAATAACTTCTCTGGCAACACATATTGTACACAGACACCAACACACACCCCATCCAAACAGACGTGTACACATCACAGCTTCTCTCTGCAGGAAGTGCCCATCTGAGTGCAGGTGGAAAGTATCAGAGAAAAAACAAAAACCACTGGAATGAAAACGGCAATGAGCTTTTTGAGAAAACACTCCAACACTGCAAAGGCGCTGCTGCAGCATCACCATGGCAACGGTGAAGAGAGCATGAAGTGTTGGAGTCAGAGTCTCAAGGTTACTCAATCTATTCATGTTTTAATAATACCACTCCCTTATGAAAGGAATATTACATCCCTTGTAAGTATGATGAAAACACATATCAGATCTTTCCAGCCGGTGTACTCCAGTCCAACCAACACAAAGAATCCTGCCATCAAGGTTAAGAGAGATTTTTAACCACTGGATTAACTGCTGGTTATAAACAGGAAAACAATGAGGGCACACTTATCAGAGCAGTAACAGCTTCCAATGCTCCATGTGTTTGCCATCTTTTTCCCTGTCAGAGGTGAAACAGCAGGTGAGCGACTGACACTGTACTGATGCCTGCAGAAGCGGGGGTCAAGTGAGCTTGCTGGGATCTGAGTTTACCTCCTGATCCATCTCTGGACACATGTGGCCTGCTTAAGCTGATAACAGTGGTGCTGAGCATGGAGTTAATGAGGGGAAAAGCAGGTGTATGCGTCTCTCTGGAGATGTTCTTTGTGCAATTACATGTGTCTCAGATACAATGCAATGAATGTGTATGTATGATCACACAGTGTTAACACGTGACAGGTCATTTATATCAGCACTTCCTCTGTCTCTGCCATCTAAAGAGCAGAAGCCAAACTATCTCTGAACAATGTTCCTGTCTGTGCTGGCTGCTCTATAGTGTTTCCTCCTGCAGCCACTACCTCTGCAGTACTACAGCATTCACTGATCCTTGACATAACTGCTACAGGGCTATAGCACAACCTTTTCAGGAATAAATATCATCATAACAATAAAGAGAGATTAACCCTGTGAAAAATAACAATTGCTGTAGCCCTTTGGACAAATAGTTGCTGTAAAAGCTTTCTTTGCTGGCTGTGTTAAAGTGGATCCCAATATGATCACTGTCCATGGTGCTGACTCTCCTGTGTGTTTTATATATAGGATTTTTGTCTGTCTCCTTGTAATGCAGCACACCCTACATGGGGTGCTCTTCAACTCACAAAGACAAGCACAGCTCTGAGCCTAGCTTTGTAAACTATTCTGACACAAATAAGACTGAACCATAACCTTTAACCACAAGAGGGAAAGACAAGGGAAAGAGTGGATGGAGTCTTACGAGTCCCAACTTTATATCTCAAAGACCATCTGCAATGCTTAATTAAGTCATTATCATGTCTGCAAATCAAATTGCCAAAGGATGGGTTTCATCATGTCTCTGGTGATTGCATGATATTACAAGTGCTCTGTTCATGAAGACCAGAAAGGCTTCTCTATCATAAAGTTCACATTTTGGTCACAACAACCAAACCGTCAGAACTCATAAATGATACATAAGTACTGGGGGTCTACTCTCTTTTAAATGCAGGCAGTTGAACTCTAGAAGCAACATTTTAATAGAAATAGCAGGGACAAATTTGCATCATGTAAACAAACAAATTCCCTCTGTCTCTCACTTTTTGGTGGCATTATCCAGCAGCAACAACCAGAGAAATCCCTTCTAATAACAGGGTAAAACAGTGATGTAACAACCTGTAAACAAACACAGTGGAACAAATCACTGTTTGCCTCAATGTGATGGAAAGCAGGCAGCACTTGAGACCACAGGAGAGGGTGCAACTTTCCATCAGACAGAGAGGGAGACAGCGTCACACCTGCATTCAGACAGCAGGTGTAGGTATTACAACTGATTTGTCTGTTTCTGCTGCTGTGCTGGAAATGAGTCACACACAGGATTTCCACCCAGGAGACGAGAGCTCTTCCACCACGCGGGACGATTATTGTTTCCTTTTTTGAGTTAAGTTTCATTTAGTCCGCGGTGGTTTGAGTTAAAATACACCCTTTTTGTATGCAACCAGGCAGGATAGACACACACAGGCTTACACAAACAAAGCTACAGTCTTTCTTTGGATTGTCACCAGCACACAAAGGTCATGACATTGTCCTCACTCCTCATCATGGAACATGCTGTCTCTGCTAAAGAAGGTGCTGCTCCTAAACAGTACATGATCAGGCAAGTCTATGATTCATCTGTCTCTACCATGGGAAAAATGCAGCACACAGCATGGCGATAAACAATGGAAGAAGAATCCCTACGGATCACAAAGGGAAATCTCGCCTGGGTGTTTCCGTGTTTGTGTGTGTGTGTGTGTAAGCTCAAACGTGTTACTATCTCTTATCATCACGGACATCTATCACAACAAGTCACTGAATAATTTAAAACTACAAAATAAAGGAACATCCTTGTGCATGCTGAAGAATAAATGGCCTCATAAATGATGAATGAGAGGGATGACAAACCATACAGGCCTGTTACACTGGAACAAACTCATTCATTTTCCTTATATGACACTGTATTTATACACATGTATGCATATGGATCTGGCATCTTTCTCCAAACCACAAGGTGCACACAAATGTCCATGTAAGTGGATATTATACAAGCCTTTCTCTTCTCCCCCAAGGGCTGAGTTACTGCACAAAGCAGCTGGGAGTTGGGCCAAACAATTTTCTTTAATACAAAAACATAGGCCTTGATACTTAAATGTAGAGAGGCGCTGCTTATTCACAGCATACTCACCATTAGAGACAGAAATCAGAAAGACAACAGGAAAAGGAGGAAAAGCAACCAAGACTGGAAATGAAAAGACAAAGGCAATAAGGCAAGAGTAAACACTGGTGCTTATTTAAAGTGCCAATGTACACACACACTCATACACATGAATACAACAATGGAGATGTAGCATATGTCTCCAGTAGTGCCAGCTGGAGACATCTGGTGCCAGAACTCCACAGGTCAAACCAAGTGACATGCTCCCTGAAGTGTGGTAAGAGCGCATGTGTGTCTGTGCCAAATTATGGGTAGTATACAGCACACACACAAACAGAATAATAAAACGATCCATGTGAATGAAAAAACAAAGAGTGTCCATATTTGTTTATCCAATGCATGATAGCACACAGATGTCCACCAGCATACAGGAGGGGTGAGAAGTGAGACGAGGACAATGGAACAACTGAGATGAATTATAAAAGTCTCAACTTCCTGGCTTCATGCCTGGAAGCATCAAAGTAAATACACAACAAGACAAAGCTGAGAAAGAAATGACAACAGTAACAAAAACTCATTGTGCAATTTTACAGCCCATCCTGTTTGCTCCAATGACCATTACACAGAGCCAGATTCAAGACGAGACACATCAACTCAGTCAGCGCAGAGAAAAACAGCGATGTACACTATGCAATAAACTAGTGTTATAACATTATTGTTATTATGATTATGTAAGCCGGCAGAGGAAAATAGTTTATAGGCTGTAAAACTGAGTGGTGGGAGAGAATTGTCAGAATTTCAGTTTTATATCTTTATGTCTGTGAATGGCTGTGGTCATCAAGTCACCAATGAGGTGTCAGACTGGCAGAAAAGTTTGGCCCTCAAAAAACACTCACAGATCTGGAGACAGGGCTTTAACTTGCTGCAGCCCACTTGGGGACACATTACTCATTCAGTTGCACAATGCGTGTATATGCAGGAATTCAGCCAAAAACACTCAGAGAAAACACATGCTGTCTCTCCAATAAAAGTCGTTCAGTTTCCATTGAAATCTGGATCTCATCATTCAATTGCAAACAAATAGCACCGACTTATCCTTCACTTTCAACAACACCACCTTCACAATGCCACAGCTGCTTTGTAATGCTGAACAACTATGTCCATATCTCATCCCAGCATCCTCAATACTGTTCTTTTTCACATTCAAGTACCTTATTAGGCCAACAAACCACAACAAAGCTCCAAGATAGATGACGCTTCAGCGTGGCTGTGCTGCTGAGAGGTACTGAAGTACAACAGTGCTCATCAAGCCGTAGAGAGTTTACTGGAAAATTAGCATTGGCTTACAGCTTCCAGAGCAAACAGAGAAACAGAAACGCAGATATAATTGTTATACTGGTTGTTCAGCATTGCTCATTAGGCTGAAAGAGAGAGATATATACTGGCAAGGCCCAATCAAGCTGTGTGTATGTGTGCGTTCACACTAACAGCTACAGTTGTGTTTGTGTGTTCCACAGAACAGTCTGTGTGCTCATTAGACTGCCTGTAGAGACAACAGCACACACACACACACACACCCACTGAAATAAGCCAGATATATGTCCAGACTGCAATTAGAGCAAAACTCAGTTAAACTACACTGAACAATGTGATCAAGAAATTTAGGAAGTGGGAAGCCACTAGAGGCAGTTTAACATGAAACATGAAAAAGTCAACAAATAGAAGCAGACAGACCTCTGAAGGCACAAGCCAAACAAACACATTTAAGAAAAGTCCACCTTCCAAAACTTCAGCAGCTGTCACTCAGTCGTGCCTTTCCATGTTTCTATGTTTGCAAGATTTCTTTATGCACTACATGTTTGTGTGAGAGTGGACTTCTACACACTAATGTCGGAAAATGTGAAGCAAGCAGCTGTATAACAGCTGTGGGTCATCCTGTGGTAAGAATGCAGTGTTAGTCAACTCAGTTTGGAAAACAGACTTCTTATAATGTTATTGACTTTCAAAGATTAAATGATGCATGCATGAGAGTAAATATAGTTTTAATTGCAATGTGCAGGTTCATTTTTTTCTTGAGTGCAATCATCTTAAAGAAAACAAATCTGTTCAATAACGTGCTCTAAAAGTTCCTCAAAGTTTTTTGTCAGGTCAGTGTGATTTTAAGATGCTTTTACTTCCATCTCTGCTCCAGCTCAGGCAGCTCTAACTCATGGCACTATTTAGCTGTATTCAGACAGCTTAAGTGTGGATAATGTAGTTTATCAGATTTACTGGTGTGACGATTAGATTAAAATAATCTTTAATTATGTACCCAACAGTAGAAGTACAGTGGGGAACATGTTAATGATATGGTGAACAGACGGCACTATTGTCATTCCTGTCACTGAAAGACAGAGAGACAGAGGCAAAGAGACAGGAGAAATGATGTGTGTGTGCCCACACCCATGTGGGTTAGCGCCAGTAAGCACATTCGCTGAACCCATCATTAAGTTCTCTCCCCTTGTGGTTGATGTCAGGGTCTAGACAGGGAGACAAAGCCTGGGCCCTTCCTCCACATGGTACCCAGGGGAGAGAGCAGAGGCCTGCGGGAGAAGGCTCGGGCGGGACAGAGCACAGTGGGGGACAGGGAGGGAGGGAGGGAGGCCAACATGGAGACAGAGATGAAACTACAGTATCTATCTTCTTATTAAGGAGCAGGAAGTGTGAAGGGGTGAACACTTGGCAAGCTGCTGATGGTGGGGGGTAATTAGTCAGGGAGACACACGTGTCCCTCATTGAGGGGAGTCCCCTGGGTGAGGAACTGCTCCATCAGTAGCCAGCTGCAGGTAGAGGGGTCATGTGTGGTTGCATGTGTATACGAGAGGAGTGCAGGTGACAGAGTACAGCTGCACTCTTGTCCTTTGCACTAGGACTCATTAATTTTGATGCTATATTAAAGAGACTGATTGATTGGCTGTCCTAATAATGTCAGCTGCTTTTTGAACATAATGGTGAACATATGAAAGTCTATATAATTTGAAGCAAAAAACTATTTAAGAAGTATTCAGCCCCTTTGCTTTGTCACTTCAAACTGTAGGTAGGATGCTTTAATAATCCTACAGATTTGCCATTCAGACCTCCACAATATAACTGTGGTGAAGCAAAGGTCCAAGGATGGACAGAAAACAACCTCTACAGCTTTGAATGTTCCAAGGAGAAAAGCTGCATCTGTAATTGGTGCAACACAACACTGACAGAGAAAACGAACAAAATGCTTGATAAGAGAGAAAGAAAAAGAGAATGAATTGGGGGTGGGGGCTAAACAACAGCTGTTGGGATTACTGTTTAATAAAAGCCGTCATATGCATGCACTCCCTCACGCCCCCCTACAGAGACGACTAAAAGACATTGCTGTGCAGAGCCCAATAACCCAACATCACAGTCAACCCACCACCCTTGGGGCCATGACGCCAGGCACCTCATACCACAATGCAGACCGCCCCATCTCCCACCAGGCCTGCCATGCCTCCAGGCACACCGTATGTGTGTCTGCGTTGGTGTTTCACTTATTAACCATTTCTGCATATGTTTATTTGCTGCAGAATGTACAGCTGTGTGTGTGTGTGTGTGTGTGTGTGTGTGTGTGTGTGTGTGTGTGTGTGTGTGTGTGTGTGTGTGTGTGT
>JAVQJX010055893.1:0-14023 GCA_036025115.1 Ambassis agassizii
CACACACACACACACACACACACACACACACACACACACACACACACACACACACACACACACACACCCCAAACAGCTTCACAGTCCATTCAGGGTTTGATGCTGCAGAGCGAGGACCACTTCAACCTGTGTGGACACACACCTCTGCAGCGGAGCTCCACAACAGACAACGGCTCATTTAAAACTTTCTCGGCCAGCAGGAAACTCAGGTGTTGGTGTGGTGGAATAAAATACATGTTTCTGTAACAACTGTGAACTTTTGTGGCTCTTTAAAGGCATGAAAACATCTTGTCCATGAAGGACACTCTGATGAGAGCAGCATGCTCTCTGCAGTGTATCAATAATAAGTGACAAATTAAATTTTTCTGTCTTTCTAAAGCGAATAAAATGATGGATATCTGCCTTTATTCTCACCTAGAAATCAGCTGATGTATATTACTATTTTGAATTGGTAAAAGTGAGCCCTCACACTAACTTGTTCGGATGCTGTCACAGAGCCGCATCATAAGAGGCTGCAATAAAGCGCCGTAAAGCCAAAAAGTAAACACAAAGCCTCCTCACAGCGGCCAGCAGAGCTCCAATCAAGTTTTTTTTTAGGCTGGTGGAGGTAGTGGGGGTGTACACGGGGGTTGTTGGGGTTCCGTCTTTGCAGAATTGTCTATCAATAGGTGCAGCCAGTGTCAGTAGTCCTTCTCATCAAACCGGGGCCTGACAAAGAGGCGGCGGCGCATGGGAAAGGGGCAGCAAGGTGAAACTAATGCCATGGATGTTTGATTCATCAGGGCCTCATTGTTGGCGGCCACGGCTGATTGTGAAGGTGCAGTCAAGCAAAAGGGGTGCGGAGTAATCAGTCGGATTTATGGTGCCGTGGGCCTCGGAGAGAGAGAGGGAGAGGGAGAGTGAGAGAGGGAGGCAAAAAATAAAAAGATAGAAGCTGTGTGTGTGTGTGCAGACCTCACACTCTATGTTTTACTGTTAATCTTGTTTGTAACATCTGATCAGCTCCAGCTGCAATATTAACCACCTCCACCTTCCTCCTGCTTCCCTTCATCCGCTCCATCCACCTTCCTGATTGGTCGTCACACAGGGGGAAGACAGATGTAGGGCGAACAGCAGCTAAGCCGTTGTACTCTTAAGCCTAATGTGGAAGTTTTATATGCAAAGAGGTGAAGCAGGAGGGGAGGAGGGAGGAGGGAGGGGGAGGAGGATGGAGTTGGAACTGATTAGGATAATTCCTGCTTTTAATACAGCTGTCCCTCCAGCTTAAGGTAAACCAAATGTTGCCATCGGAGATTAGTGTACCTTGCCTGGTTATTAGCGAACCCCCCCCCCACACACACACACACACACACCCACATACGTCATAAACGTCTCTAAAGCTGCTCTCAGCGGCATTAATTTGAGAAAGAGAGAGGCGGGGAGGACAAGGAGGAGGAGGAGGAAGAAAGTGTTGCAACTTGATCTTCTTCTGCACCTGTTGGGAAATATGTGTGTGTGTGTGTGTGTGTGTGTGTGTGTGTGTGTGAGAACTCAGAATATCCTTGCAGGAATTTTATGGTTGGTGATGACATTTTTGGCACATTCTCACTTCAGAACGATTTTTAACAATGAAAACACAACAAATAAAAGACGTGTGTGTGTGTGTGTGTGTGTGTACCTGTGCATCTGTTCAGGCCCTTCAGTCAACAGCCTCTTAACCAATCCAGCCAGTTGGTTTAATACCTCCACACACCCTGAGGAGAACACACACACACACATTTTCTCACACTTGGCATCTCATGTCAAATATTATGTCACCCTCATCCAACGCAAACATTAGTGAGTGAATACAGCAGACTTGGCTCCCGAGTTTCATTTGAAATCCCTTTCAGTGCTTAAGCTGCTCGGCTGAGTTCAGCTGTGGAGAATTAAGACAGTTTCAGTGCAGAACTTAGAGCCTGTGAGTCCTACAGGGCGGAATTTCCCACCACAGCATCCACAAAGCCAAACAGAGGACTCAGGTGATTTGTGTTTACACTCAGGTGATGAGGCTTGAGAGGATAACAGAGGTGAGCACGGACCCACCTTCAGCAGGAGAAGCTGCACTCCTGGTGGGCATGAGTCTCCTGCTTAAGCAGTATTTTAAATAGTGTGTGACCTAGTTCTCACACGTGTGCTGTCACAGAATCAACCTTCATTTCTGCAGAAAGCTACTTTTGACTAAACAGGGAGGAGAAATCCTTCGCCTGCAGCGTTTCCTCCCAAACCCACTGAAGACACATCAAAACAAACGGTGGCAATTTTCCACAGACTGTGGGCGTGTCTTTCACCTGATGTGATGAAGTGAACGCGGCTCACTTGACACGAGAGAGGACGGTTGGCTGGTTAACGCTCGACACAGATTCATACACTACATGGAGGTCGGGGGGCAGAAATCATTACAGACGCTGACCCACACAAACGCCTGATTACAGACGTGGCAGCGGCGCAGCGTGGCGTGGATCGAACGATTATCAGGGTTGGATGGTTATACAAGACACTGTGTGTTAAAGGCTGCAGCTGTTATAAAAGAAAAAAAAAGAAGTTTAAAGAGTCCAGAGGGACGCCGGCTCCAAAAAAACAAAGTGAATGAGGAATAAGTTTCCTTTGAGAGCGGCGCCCGAATGATTGTGACACGCTGTCGGCCCGTTTCTGTGGTGACCAAAGACGGAGCTGAGACATGGAACGTGGACACTGTAAACAATTATCTGCTGCACCTGAAGAAAGGCCTCTTCTGGCCTCATTACTGCGTTCTTCTCATTACTCTTTGTTTCACCGTGCGCTTGTTTACATCCTAATAAATAAAAAAAAAAGTAAAGTAAAAAAGTAAATCTGACTTGACTTGAGCACAGTTCCAGTCGAGCTGAGAGGCGGCGGAGGCGCGATGGCTACAGGCGGGTCAGCGGGTTAATCACACTTGACTCGGAGCTCATTGCGATTGTCTGGAGCACTTTAGACGTGGAGCACAGACCTTTCAGAGGAAATCCCATTAACCTGGCAAAAAGAGCGTTTAAACGCGGCGACTGGAGAAGCGATTAGGTTCAATTTGAGATTCCTGCTAAGCAGCACATGGCGCTCAGCCAGAGCGAGACCGGTGAAAGTGTGTGAGGTAAGTCATCAGGAAGAGATCCTGAAGGCCAAAACGTGCAAGTGTGTGAGCATCTGAAGCTCAGTGCAGCGAAGCTGCAGCGGGGAGGCCTTTCCTCTCACTACACTGATCACATGACATCCAGCAGGCAAACAAAGGTTAACACAAAGGAGACCTTACTGTACTAAACAGGCTGCACTGTGCGATATGTGGGACGGACTTTTACCTGAATGTGTACAATTAAATCAACACACATGCTGTGAGTCTCCATAATCAAAGTGAGGCAGAGAGGGGGGGGGGGTCTGCTGTGCATGTGAGGCTCTGACAGCCTCGACAGTTGGGATGGGCGACTGCCAAGCGGCTGCTAAATATACACCGGGGTCAGTCTGTGGCAGTTCCTCCGCTTTGTCAGAGCCGCGCTTCAGGTTCTCTGATAAAAGGGCTTTCTGCTTGCTCCAGTCATAGTGACAGTTGTGACAGGGGAGAGGTCGCGGGGCTGGGGACCTCTGTGAGTGTGCGAGGAGCTGACCTGTCGGAGGTTGATAGGCACTGCGGAGGGGGGTGCTGGTTGTCACAGAGGCCCCCAGATATCCAGGCGAAAAGAGGACGGAGGTTTGTCTGTCCTTCCTGAGATCTGCGGTGGGTTTTTGTGATCGCACTGTAAAGAAAAAATAATGAGGCGTGTTTTAATCAGGGACAGTTTGATGAAACACAAAAGCTATAAATATTAGGTGCAGGAGTGTGAGAGCCTGCTGACATTTTTTGCAGTGTGTGTGTGTCAGCGGTGCATTGATGAACTCAGCACAATGTTGAATGGGACTGTTTTGGCAGCTGAGACAGCGAGGCCGAACCTGCGGGTCAGAGATAAAACGGAGAGAGGACGTCCCATCAGAGACGACAGGCTCACGGGGCAGGGGGGGCACGTGGACCCCTGAATGTTGCTGCGTTTTTTTAGCAAACAAAATGATTGATATTTCAGAGGGAGCTGACAGCTGTGTGTGAATTCACATATTTGTGTCCAGATGCAGCAGATTACAATCTGTCGGAGGGAAAAAGGCAATTAAAGTTGTGTTTACTTTTAAAGGTCGGCGTTTTGATCTTCTTAAATGAATCCTTTTATGACTCAGGTTGCCCAGGAGCACCGAGAACATAAATGAACTTGAACCTGTGATGCGGTCGCACCAGGAAACGGCCTAATCACCGTGAGGAAACGATAAGGTCGCCGCTTGATGGTTGCAGCAGGAAGCCGGGCGGAGGTGACCGACACGCACAAACCTGCCAAAGATCGGATCTGCTTTTCCTTCTCAAGATGAGGAATAAAGACCTTGGAGAATCACTGAGTCAAAGCCTAAAGCTGCATTTAGGAAGGAAGGGAGAGCACGGAGCGGCGAGCTCAGCAGAGACGGAGGGACGAGCGTTTATTTGACAGACGGACGTCCTGTTTGTGGCACCAGGAAACACAGAAAGGTGGCCGAGGTGAAGAGTTCAAACCGTTCTCCTTTCTGTCTCTGTGGATGTTATTGCTCGCAGTGACACACTGCAGCGCCCCGTCTGACAGATCACTGATAGGACGCGAGAAAAAACAATACAGGAGGAGGGGGGGGGGCATTTTCCTTTTAGCAACAAGGCAGAAAAGTGAAGAAGAAGAAGAAGAAGAGCGCACCTGCACTGTGTGAATAACAGCACAAACAGGACTAATCTGACGGCCATGCTCCTCCTTTCATCTCCACGTTACACAGAGTGGATTTGGCTTTCCATCAGGAGGACAACACAAACTAACGCGAGCGGTTTGATCTTCCCCGCCGAGAGGGGCCGCATCCGAGCAGTTAGCAAAATGAATTGAATCAGCAGGATTAACGGCACCTGTAAAGACCTGTCAGGTAGATTTACAGGCCCTGCTGATAAGCCGGCGGCGAGGGATAAATACGCCCGCTGTCCCGTCGGCTGCCAGCCAGTCAAAGGAAAGCCTCCGCCCCCTCCCCTCCAGGTCTTCTCTTTGCTTACCCCCCCCCCCCTCCGAGCAGCAGACACCTCCACCTTTGATAAGGTAATAACATCAGTCCTGACTCCGGCTGCAGAGGTGAAAGCTGACTGCAGGAAGGATGGAGACACGCTTTCAGGGTGATGAATGCAGTCAAACACAGACGGACTGTGTGTGCTGATGCCTGTTTGGATATCAAAGGTGAGCACGCAGCGGCTGTCAGAGGGGGGGGGAACCTGCTATCAGGGACCTGTCAGCCTGAAAAGTTGGTTTTCTGCCACTAAAGGCACATTCGGTGTCTCAGTCTGTCCTTAAATATGAGCTTTAAAAGGCACTGGGAGCTCAGAGGAGCTCCGGGCGGCTCCGACGTTTTGGTCACAGATTCCTGACATGTGTAGGAGTATATCCTCCCAAAGCTAACATCAAACCTGCACCTCCTCACACAGCTGGACCTGTGCTGCTCATGTGTGGCCCGGCCTCGGCGCCTGCACCTCACAGGACGTATTTCTTACAGAGATACGACCCGATGAAAACTTATTAAGGGTTGGTTTATGCATCAAGGCTGCAGAGTCACCTCAGAGTCTGACTTTAATTGAAAACATCAGTTCAGTGTGTTTACAAGAGGCCCGTAAAAGAGCTCTCCTGTTTGCTTTAGCACTTTATGACGCTTACTGCAGGAGATGCGACGGGCTGCGTCCGTCCACGGCGACCCGGGACGGCGTCCAGTGTCGGCATGTAGGCCACGTCCCTGGTGGACATGTTCTCATGGTGAGGTAATCCATGATGTCACCGCCGAGAGCTGCAGGTGGACACGGGACAGAAAAAGAGTCTCATGTTTTCTCTCAAAAGTTTTACTGCTGTGTGACGGAGGCTCGCTGGGCGTCTTCTCCCAGCTCGTCGTCGCCGGCCAAGAAGTGATGTTCTGTTTTTCCTTGGGATTTTTAAAGTGAAGGTGATGTCTCATACTTTTCTGATTTATTTCCACTTTATCGACAGAGACGTGCACGATGAAGGATGTCCACACCCTAATCTGTCCATGTGGGGCTGAGAAGTCTGACATAATGAGGAAGAAGGAGCATCAGATGAACGTCCACGGGGACGGACGGTCCCAGCAGAGCGGCGCTGGCACGGCCGCATTCCTCTCACAGTTTAATGTTTACCCATATTCCCCTCTGCTCTGGAATACTATATATCTGTGAGAGGTAATGTTTTTCAAAGCCATGACCAAATGTGTTTGGATTGGCTGCGGAAAGCTACTTCAGATTTAACACAGGCCTGATAGCTTGTCCAGAGAAATATATTCCATGAGCAATAAAGGAGCAAATTTAATGAATATTTACACAAGGCTGGAGTGCATGAAGCAGGTAGCACAGAATGCTGTTGAACACACAACAGATACATAAAATCAGTGTGTTTGAAATGCAGATCTGAAGCGCTGAAACGAGCCCTTTCAAGAGGCTCTTTGAGTGCAGCAGGTTCAGCCATGATTGCTCTATTCTGCCCGTCAGCCACTGAAAACAAGGTATTCATCCTTTTGTCATCACTCTCCATCTTGATTTTCCTCCACATTAATCTGATTATTGATTTTATTTTAAAAAATTTGACAGTGTCCTGAATGAATGTGTGCACTTACACTTCCTATAGCACCTCATTTATTTCCTGACGCTACACACTGCGCCCGTGTTGTGCTTTATTTTCCTCCCATAATTCAAAGTGAAATACTTCCAGCCATTTGACACAATTAGGCGCTCTCTTCCCACCGCATCGCATCCCACTGGATGGCCCTCATTATCACGAGCCCTTGCCTTTTAGATAACTTATAATGAGGCCGAAAATGTTTCACATTTCGCTTTTTCTCCTACATCGTCGGTTCAAAGAGACCTACTTCAACCTAATTAGGAGTTCCAACCGCCGCAGTCAAATGCTTTTCTTGTTTCTTATGGGGTTAACAGCGGTGAGATGTACATTTCCACAAAGCCATTATGTCGAATCGGTGACAGACATCACTGATGTCCACGTCGTACGGTAATGGTCTGCAGCGCGGTGTGAAGTTACCGCGCTGATGCTGAGGAGGATGTTGTTAGTCAGATAATGTGGAGCTTTTTGCTCAGATCAGCTTACATTTACATCTGCTGAGCTGAAAACAAAAAGAAGACCTGTTGTCCTCCGTTCGGTACGCCGCGTCCCCGAGCGATCCGCTGAACGCGCACCTGCTCTGGAGGCTCCCCGGTGGAGAGAATAGGAAGCAGGTGGTGATTCCCAGCGAACCACAGACATCTGCACAAGAAATTTACAGTTTTATCTGTGAGCAGGAAGTGAAAGAGCAACTTGACAGCAATTTGTGTGCGATGAATTTACACAAGATGACAGGTGAGGATCTTGTTTTTCAATCCACACAGTGATTTAAGTGGTGAGCGCCAGACACAACCAAAGACCTTCTAACTAACGCAGAAAATTCATGATTTAAAATGGTGAGAAGAAGGAGAAGAGCAAACAAACGCTTCACTAAAACAAACGTGCTGGTCACAGGTCCAGGAAAAGCAGCTGAAGGTGATGTTTGTCATCTGGAGACCTGAACTTGGCAGCTCTCAGATAAAAAGCACGTCTGCAGCAGAGCTTGAAAAACCTCTTCCAAACTTCGTCCTCAGGATCCCTTCTGTCCACTCACATAATTACAGCGGTGAACTCGACCCCCTGTGACCTCTGCTGACCCCCTCCACAATTCAGCTTTCCACTTGAGTAAGTTGTAGGTGCGTTTACTGGGCGCCAGCTTGTTCCTGTTAATAATATGAGCGCTGAACCTTGGACCTCACCTGACTGTAGTATCTGGCACAACAGCCAGCTCCACAGTGTGTGTGTCTCTGTGTGTGTCTGTGTGTGTTTCCTTTCCCATAATCTTGTTCCCCTCACGAGCCACAGAGACTATAAAGCTGTCAGTGAACATGTAGGACACGTCACCTTTGCCGGGCTTTCTCACACACACACACACACACACACACACACACACACACACACACACACACACACTTTACCTTTTGAATCTGCCAACCTTTTGCAAGCTGTAGCCTTTAGAGGGCAGCAGAGTCTCACACAGTAACAATGTTGCTCACAGCTCAAACAATGCTTCTCACACGTGTCGTCTGGCCAAACACCTTCATTCCCTCACTTTTCTAGTTTACCATAGCCTCTCTTTTTTCTTCTACACTTTCTTCTTGCATATGTTTCTCACTCTTTCTTCCTCTCCCGTTGGGTGCATGCTGTTATTTCTGTTAACTCTCCCCACCGCGCCCCTCCTCTGTCCCATTTGCGGACTGAGTTTGAGATTGACAGATCCCCTATATCTGGTTATAGGCTGTAATTAAAACTCATTTGGCTTGCTGATGGCATTTTCCGCCCCCCTTAATCCGTTGCAATTAGTCAGTATTCGCTGACCTGATGCCTTGTATCAGATTGGGTTATTGAATGGAAAAAGAGGTAAACAGGCAGAGGTAGCAGTGGCATCACCCTAGGGTGACAGCCACTTTAGGCCTGACACTGTTGCCAGACAGACTGAAATGAGTGTGAAGACGATCCCTCCTTGTCCATGTGTCTCTCTCATACTCTCACAAAGACTTTTGTTTGGGTACAGATAAACATTATTCCATAATGAGCATTTATGTATGCGCAAATGCGTACAACACACACATACACAGCAGTCTGTGCCACTGCATTCATTGATCAGGTAAACAGTGTGAAGCCCAGAGGAGAGTAATGCTCATCCACTGAAGCCCTTAAGGCTAATTCACCCTCATCCTGTCTTCATTCTTTGTCCTTCATTCCTGGACCATCTAAAAGACCTGCCAATGCCTTTCTGTTACTCTCACTGCTTCTTTGAAAGTGTAAAACTCTTCAAAACTTTTGACAGTTAGGGAGTAGACCAGATGTTGAGAAACTCATCAAAGCAGATGTTCTCGCTGTTTTATCTGCTCTCTCCACTTAATCTCTCAGCTGCTTAAGTATTGACAATGCAGAAACTTTCCTGTCTGGAAGGAAAACCTTTCCAGGTAGGGACAGGTGTAACCTGTCCTGGTCACTTATTTACTATAGTCACTTACAATATTTTTACACTGAAAACCTGTCTGTAGATCTGCTCTATCTGAGAGCACAATGATGCTAATGCAGCATACTAACATTCTCAAAGCTCCAAACAGCAGAATGAACTAGAAATGTCATAAGGAGAGACGTTAGAGAGTGAAAAAGTCCTATGCACAGAGACACTGTAAGTTGTGTAAATGATAGGTATTTCTGTACAGTGAAAGTAGAGCAAGCGGTGTGCCTGTCAGAGTGAGACAAGGAAAATGGAGGAGAAACTTCTGTGTAATGTGTGTCTATGAGACAACACAGTAACAATGGAGTTCCAACGAAACTTCCATTTTTAGTGTGTTCTATTATTAAAGTCTGCATCAGACTCAATGGAAGTCAATTCAATAGTTTTCGTAATGATATAAAATATCCATGTCCCTGATGATATCATCTGATAATGATCTGCTTAAGAAGGCAGACAGCTGCTTCACATAATGGCTCCTTAATATCTTTATACATTGTAGCTCCATTTAAAATGTTTTTGGGGGAAAAAAAGTTTTGTATTTTTTTTCATTTTCTTCATATTACTTTTTGCTGTAATGTATAAAATAGTTACACTAATTGATATTTTTTTTTAGATCCTCACAGCTGTGTCGTTCATGCTCCATCTGAAGTAAAAACCCCTGTAAGAGCACAAGAGACTAGCATTCTTAATGAATTGCTGCTTCAAAAGAGCTCTTTATCTGATGAAATAAGTGAACAGAATGAGACTTTTCTTACTTTTTTCTCCCAGACAAACTAAATAATGAGTCAGTGGCGTTTCCTGTCAACACGGTTTGTCTTTTCTAGTCACTGCATGCATCCCTATGATCCATTAAGGCTATATACCTCCTCCACACTTTCAATCCTGCTCATGCATCTGCAGAGTTATCTTGAAAAATCGGTTTATTCTGTTTAACTCCCTTCAGATCAGTTCACGCTATACACCCTCTCTGTGTTTCTCTGTCTTGACTCTGCGTCTACCTCCCTTCATCCAGACATGCACAGCGGTTGCACGGCTGAATATTGAAAGGATACACGGTCTCACTTCATGAAGCTGTGAGTCTCATTTAAATAGATGCAGCAGCTGGGCTGACACGCAAGCCTCGCCTTGTGAATCCATGCTCCTCTTGCAGTGGGTGAGAGGAGGGGAGAGGAAGATGACAATGGTGTGACAAATTGCGTTTTCTTATTTTTCATTCCACTGATTTATTCCTTCCCTCTTCAGCTTTGCCACCCATCAACACCCCTTCTCCCTAACCACTCTCCCACCACTCCCCCCATCCGGTTTCCCATCTTAGCTCCTTATCTTTGGAGCGGAAGGCCTTCAGCAGTGGTAATGAGGGAGGTTAATTGGCCTTGCTGTTTCTTTAGGAGGTATGATGGTGGTGGCAAGACTGGAGGGAGGTCGTGCCCACTGAAAGCAGAAAACTTCTCTGCTAAGGGTCCGCTTTATCTTGGCAGCAGGCAGATAAAAAGACAGACTTTCCACATGGAAGCTCTCGCTGTCACCTATCATGCTATTCAGTTGCTCAGAGGTCATGCTCTGATACAGCAAGCCAAGAAAAAGTTCATTTGCATTTCTAGGGAATGATAACACACGCTGGACGAAAAAGAAAGTATAAAAATGTTTGCGCTGATGGATTGCCCGTCTCGAAAAACTACAAGTCCCTACAAGCTGATGAAATGAATGAAATCCCATAATACGTACACATGTACACTTGTAGATCACATCAGAGACATATGGGTACGAAGATCATAAGAATCTTGGATGTCCATAAATCGTTTACCTGATTTTAATGGTGCTCTATGATTTCTCTGTCAGAAGTTTCCACTGAGAACTTGACTAGCATTTCTGTTTAGATATAGGCATATTTAGACACGCCCGAATAACCTGTCATCCAGGTTATTTTGGACAGGCGAAACCCACGTGACGCAGAAAAGTCCACAGCCTTGTTTTTAGTGCAGCATCCTTTCACTGTGAAATAGATGATGATCTCCAGCTTGTACTTCACCAACAAAGGGATATTCACTTCTCCTAAAAGCTAATAAAACCCCAGCTTAGCCATATTTTTGAAGCCACAGCAACACATACATACTTTAAACAGAGGATCATAGCAGAGATACTGCTTTCAATCTCTCCGGGGAGACATTTGTAGTGCTCCTATTTTCAAGTGCCACAAATAGTTGTGTAAAAGATGAGACAGAAAGACAGGGGAAAAAACCCCCCACAATACCTGGATCCGCTCTCACTTCTGTTAGCTAGTGATGATGTGAAATGGGTCTCAAAGTTGGATTGTGGATTTAAAATACCAAATTCAACACCAGAAACATATGCGTGCTTCCACAGCATATATTATACTGCCTTTTAATAATCCTATATCGTTATCATAGAGAATAAAGCAACAAAGTGATACAATGCACACTACATTATGGTATCCATTTGCAGCCAGATACGTAATAAAATTATATGCCAAGGAAAATGGCCTTAAGTAATCTTAATCACAAGTATGTGTCCGAAAAGTGGCACTTCTTCAGACACATGGTGTTTTTCTAAACCTGTTCAAATAATAAGCTGAAATTAATCTACATAATTATGTGAAACAAAAAATAACATAACGTTTATCTATCAATGTGTGGTAGCTGAATATTTTGTAGTATGAATATACTGCATAATATAATCCTGAAGTGTGAATAAGGCTTGTTAACTGTGCATCTGCATACTCCATGTACTATACTCATTCTGCAGGTGTGTGCATGCATTTAACTCAACCAAACTCAAATGACCACTGAGGCTATTTTGTAAATGTAACAACACTATGCCCCAGAGGACATAACTCAGAAAGGGGTTAGGAGGTCAATGTAATCCATTCTGCCTCGTCTCTTCTCCTCTCTTTTTATCCACTTTCCCTCGCTTTCATCAACACAAACACCTCCTTCCTCTCTATTTCCACTCCATCTCAGCTGCTCCCTTCTTTTTCTCTGTTCTTATCCCCTTCATCCATCTCCATGCTGTGGTCAGTTTTGTCACTCCAGGTGACCAATGAGCAGAGCCATTGATCACCATAAAGTCAGGCTTTTACACTTAATGAAATCCTTGTTCGCTCTATCCACACACACACATGCAAACTGTTCTCCAGTGCGCACACGCAGACTAATATGGACTGTTGAGTGTTAGCAGGAACTTTATTAAATTAATGCAAATAGAGTGAAGGCGAGGCGAGCAGATGGATGGTATCAGCAGAGCATATTCATGTGTTGTACTCGACACTGCTGCTTATTCATCATCAAGCATCTGTTACTTTTTTCTTCTTGACTCCTTGCCCTCGTCTCATGCTGCTTCTCTGCATGGTTTTGTACGCTGAATGATTTCAAAAAAAGCCTTTCAGTTTGTAGTGAGGTATTAAGGTGAATTTTGAATGACTGGCACAAAGTCAAAATTCATTTCTACAAATTGTGATCACACACATGTTTCAAAGTACTTCATGAACAAAGGGCAAAGAGCTGCCTCCACACTGAAAGCACCAGTATTACTGAAGGCCACAGCAAACAGCTGCTTAGCAGCTCAGCTTCATATGAAGTCTGCATGTAAAGATTTACAGTGTGCAACAGTTTGGTTCCTATCTGCCTTTAACTACACCCAAAAAAGTGAAACTCACTTCATCACATTTTTGTACTGTAAATCAGCTAAAGGCACTACACCTGGATGAAATTTTGCCAATCCAGCATAAAATCAGACAAGACAACAGCAGCTCATAACAAAACCCCTGGAGGTCCTGACTCATCTTGTGACAGGTGGGGCTGGATATGTAAAAGGAGGAAAGCAGGAGTAGGAAATCACACGTTATTACTACCCCTATACAGCATGGCACAGCCTCAAAGCCTAACTTCCTCCTTTATGTAGTGCAAACATTAGACAACAAAGTGCAGAGAAGACCAAAGGGTGAAGTAGATTTGAGACAGCTGATGATGCCCTCTTTAGATATGAACGCTGCTTGTGATGGTGACCCGTTGTTAAAGACAGGAATACATCGTTCGCTGTGGCAGATGCTGAGGTGACGGAGTAGTGCCTTTTATTATGCTAGATTAGTGATTAATGTTTACACAGATGGCCGGCTTGGAACAGAGGGACCAGAGTGGAGCTGCAGTGAAAATGGTGACTAAACATGGCATTGTTTACAATTTCATTTCTTGGCTACAACAACAGAGTAACAATAGAATGACCCAACAGTTCAGCTGCATGTTTGAAAATATGAAAATGAGTCTGTTTCTGCAGCTTCACAACAGCAGTGCACAAATTAGCTGAGGAGAATCTGAATCATCTTTTAAGACCTTATGGGAGCAGGAAAGGGGGTGTGAGGAGGTCTAGAAGAGATTTTTTTTTTCAGTGTTGACAAGCTCAGTGGTCAGCAGCTCTGACCACTCTGCAGTGCAGCTCTCCCACCAGGCAGTCTCTGCCACATACTCCTCTATGACTTTTTCTTGGACAGACAGGACCTTCAGGTGGCCTGATAGTCCACTGCTGTCAGAGAAGTGTCAAATTATTCATGCCTTTGCAGCCACACACCCAGCACAACACAAATTAATAAATGACAGGCAGGGAACAGACAAACTGAAAAAGGTAAACACAGAGCTTATAAATACACTAATTGAGCATAGGTGAAGCTAATTAGCCTGTTCTGCATTGTTGGCATAACCGCTAATCAGTTTACACTTAATGTGAGATAGTGTCACCATCACAGTAATTGCTGGGTTTATTCTATAGCAATGTGAAAGCCACATTCATTCACATTCTTGTAAAAAAAACAAAAAAAAAAAAAAAAAAAAAAAAAAGT
>JAVQJX010055928.1:0-14693 GCA_036025115.1 Ambassis agassizii
CTTCAGCACCATTTAACCCTTTCATACAGTCCTTTATAAGCCTACAGGGTTTGCTTATTTATGCGGTGCAGCTCCATTCATCTCATAAATGGCCCACATTCATGTATCATCCCCTCTGTGGTTTCCTGTTATGTAATTTCATCCCCATCAGACTGCATCAGCCTCAGTCTTTGCTGCTTGGCTTATATGAGCTCACGTGGGATGTGTGCATATATGGAAGTAACATAACACGCGTGTATAACTGCTAGGCAGGGTAAAAAAAAAGGTAAGTGGGATGCGGTGATAAGTGTGTGTGTTTCTTTGTTTGCCTGTCAGCACGAGTGTGTGGGTGTGGGGGATGGATGCTGAGAAAACAAGTGATAATTAACTGAAACAAACCAAAGTATACAAATATATTGTTTTAAATGCACTGTAATGATGTTTTGCTTCATATTTCAGATTACCCCTATTTGACACCTAGAAAACATGGATGGGTCTTCATCATCCCTCCAGTATGGATCCAAAAAGCGGGTTAAGATCCACCCGAACACAGTCACAGTGAAATATGCCACTCACTTCCCCCAGCCTGGCGATGAAGGGTACGATGATGCTCCCTCTTTTGAGGATTTCGGCGCCTTCGCAGAAGCTAATGTGGGAAAGAGACTGGTGTCAGACACTAAAGGCGGCAGGACTTTTTTTGGGACCATGGAGACCCAGCCTAAGCAGCCCAATGTGCAAAGAGACAAGGGGGTGGGGGGCCAGTTGGCGAGCTTCGGGGAGGCGAATGTGTTAGCCTCCAAGGTTACCTGGATGGCTTTGTTTGGAGCAGCAGTGGCTCACGGTTGCGTTGCACTGATTACACGTTTAGCAGCCGATCGATCCAAGGTTCCCTCTCTAGAGCTGCTCTTCATCCGCTCTGTGATTCAAGTGCTGTCCATCCTGGTGGTCTTCTACTACCACGAAGCCCCCTTTGGTCCTAAGGGCTACCGACTTCGTCTCTTCTTCTATGGTGTCTGCAACGTAATCTCAATCACTTGCGCTTACACATCCTTTGCCATAGTACCACCCAGTAATGGCACCATCATGTGGCGTGCCTCCACCACCGTCTTCAGTGCAATACTGGCCTTCCTGCTGCTAGACGAGAGGCTGGGCTACACAGATGTGGTCACAGTGGTGGGGAGCGTGTTCGGTCTGTGCCTGGTCATGGTGCCAAACGTAGCAGATGAGGAAAAGTCCAGGCTGGGGTTTTGGAAGGAGGCCTTTGGCTACACAATGACAGTGATGGCTGGCTTGACTGCTGCCCTGTCCATGATCGTCTACAGAGCCATTAAGGAGCGCGTCAGTATGTGGACGGCACTGTTTACCTTCGGCTGGACAGGCACAGTGTGGGGTGCGTCCACCATGTTTATCATGCAGGAGCCCATCATTCCTCTGGATGCGGAGACCTGGGGCTATTTAATTGGGATCTGTATCTGCTCCACTGTGGCGTTCCTCGGAGTCTACTATGCTCTAAATAGATTTCATCCGGCCTTAGTTAGCACCGTGCAGCACCTCGAGATCGTGGTAGCCATGTTTCTCCAGCTCATTGTTCTGAGAATGATCCCTTCTGTCTATGATGTCATCGGAGGCCTGGTCATCATGATCAGTGTGTTCACGCTGACAGGAGTGAAGCTGTACAGGGTGAGCAGGGCCATTCGGCAGGATTATCAAGAGATCTTGGACTCACCCATCAAATGAATTTAGATATATCAGTCTATTTGTTTACAATGTTGCTTGGTTGTGCAATTTAAAGAATGTCTGGATATTCATCTGATGATTTTTGTAATGTGTTGTCGAAAATGAGTGCCAGTTGTGTAACTAATGTCTTAATCTTTGTGTGTGAAATAAAAAACAAATGTAATATGGTGACCATTTCCCCTCAGTGGTAATGCTTTGATGTCAAATTATGTCACAGACCAAGACAAAAAAAAAAAAAGAAATATGAGATTTACTCTTCAGTCATACTGACCTCTCTGATTCTGATCTTGTGAATGGCAGCGTAAAAATCATAACATCAACAAGGTGTGGTGTAAAGCTCTGGTGTCACACTGTCACACTGTGTAAATGTCAGCCCAGAACGTGCAAGGAATGAAAGAATAAAAATAAAAATAAATACCAACCACGCTCCAAAAATAACTGGTATTGATTTTCTTAGCTTTAATCTGTTGCTTATCAACATGGTTTCATTTGTTCGACCAAGATACCATCAGAGCAGAGTCGGAAAAAGAACAGAGAAGGGTTTTTATGTGCTATTCTTATTAAAATTTAAAGTCAGTTTATGGCAGATGAAATGAAAAGTAGTAATCCAGACCTGATATATTTAGGCATAAACTGCATCTTATAGTGCCTCTCATGTTGCCACAAATGTGTGCTCATGGCCCCATAAGATGACACTAAGATTAACCCTGGTTACTGCATCTCTGCATATTGCTTCTGTTTACTTTCAGATGCATATCAAGCTAATACCCAGAGGCAGGTGCACTGTATTGAATTAACATTACAGTCTGCTTTTTCTGCAGCAGACGATTCAGTGGTTCAGGTTCAACAGCACGTCTTTTTTTTTTTCTCTCAGCTGAGGAGGTCAGTGTCTCTGTTATTTCCCCAAAGGCAAAGCAGCAGTAGTGGAACAAAATCAAGACATAATGATGATGCAAAGTGGATGAAAGAGGACATGTTGCTTGTTGGAAACTGCACCACAACGTGAATGTTTCACTGACAGCCCAGCAGGTGGCATTCATAGCCTACTTCATTATACTCAAAGAAGCTGGTGTATGATTTTATTATGGTAAAATTATGGAGGTAATTTGGGGTATAGCCAGTGGATAACAATATTCAGCTGATGCATCAAAACAGTTTGAACAAGTCACAACACACGTCCTCCGCATTTAGTTAAAATGAAGTACAGTCATGGCTGATTGTGTGCTAGAGGTGTAAGGAATTTATGATACTCAGGCTCTTATCAAAACCACACACAATGCAGTGTGTTGCTCAAAGCCATTCTGTGTCATTTCAGAATGACATTCCCTAACTGTGATTAGACCACAGGTAAAATGTAAAATAATGATGCAAATAAAGTAAGATTCTGTTGTTTTTTTTACGGTTTACTGTTTTTTTACTCATCCACTACACACGGCTGTATTTTATAGTTTTGTGGGTTTTGGGTGTGAAAAACAGAATACATGTAGAGGAGGCCCATCTGTTTGAGCAGGAAACAGATTGCATCCTGCAGCGAGCTGCACAAACCTTCCAAATTACTCTGCAACTCTCCCCACCACAAACATGTTTATTAGATGTATCATTGTTTCCCAGGAGGGGCTTGAATGGAATTTGATGATGACTTATTGTATGTTTTTACGTCGGTGTGGGTGTGCTTGCATGGTGAAGATGAGTGGGCATTTTATGAATTGCTTAAAACCCACACTAATATAAGTTTTGATATCATATTGGGGTATACAGAAGCAGGAATATATTGCATAGCATAGAACTGTTCGGATAGGCACACAGTCATAAGATATTCTCTCTTGCCTCTATCTTCTATCATTTTGTCATGTTACGGTAAAGACGTTTTGATTATTTATCCTCTCAAGACGAAAACATGACGAATGCTTATGGGAACGCAAAAAAAAAAATCAGCAGCTGCATTGTAAATGATTGACGGCAAAGATGTCCAATCAAAAGGGATCCAACTCTTCTTCAGCCAACCGCGTATCAGTGGGCGGGGCTTGAGGGCGCCTGAACTGCTTGTATAGCTGCGGCTAGTTAGCTTAGCCGCGCTGCTGAGCTAACATGCTTTGATATAGAAATGCTTCTCCAACGGGACACAGGCTCTAATCAGCTAGGCTAGCTTCTCTAGAGTGGGGGGGGGGAAATAACTGCCTGCTAGTTAGTTCTCTGGATATCGCTTGCTTGTGTGGGTGACGCTACAAGACATTTCCAAGAGGACAGAAGAAGAGGTGGCCATCAACAGTCAGGTAAGACGCGGTGTGACTGAGCTGCGGCTGATGGTGGAGCACCGGCGGTCCTCACGTCTGGCTCCAGGATAGCATGCTAACAGCTAACCAGACACAACCAGCCTGTCGCTTCAATATGGCCAACGCACACATACCCAGCTTGTTAACGCTTAATTTATCTGTGGAGAAGATGTTTTAGTGGATTTTTTTATCCACGTAAGCCAAGTTTGGTAGCATGACACGCTGACAAGCTAAGGTTACGTACAGCCCAGTTATACGTGTATCAAGACTTGCACACTGCACCACGTTTAAAATGTTTGATTTGAGATTGAAAATGGAGAAGAAGCCTTGCCTTATCAGGACCCCCGGTGGCCTTAAAACACAGTCATCATTTACAGTACTGACCCTCTTTTGTAATCTGATGTTTTTAAAAACCTGTAGCTTAAGTTGAAGTTGTTGGTTATTATGTACTGATACAACTCAGCTTGGGATGGACACAATGGAGACATTACTCCAACTTCAACAAGATTTTTTTTTGTATTGACCAATATGAACCAGTGTCATTGTTAAGATTTTATTGGTTAATTTGTGTATTTACTGTAATTCTTGAATCTTGAATCTTTGAATCTTGAATTTATCACTGAATAAATTGTCAAGATGCCAAGAAAAAGTGTCCACCAGAGTTCCACGAGCTCAAAGGATTGTCTGTTTTTGCCATATGTGTGCAGTCCCCAATCTAAATGTATATATATTGTTTTCAGTGGATGAATCACAGATGTAATTCAAAAAGGAGAGCTGCATAACCTAAACCTCTGTCTAGGAAGACCAGTAATCAGTCGGAAGTAAATGCACTTAGTACATGAAACTGTTTTTGTTTTGGAGCAAGATGTTAGATAATTGCACTCTGTTTATCTCCTAACATTGTTTCTACCTCACACAACAGAAGCCGGACTAAATGTCATGCTTCAACAGCACAATGAGTGATACAGCTGTATAATTGTTGGCAAGGCTCTTGTGGCTTATGTTTGTGTGCCCTTTTACTAAACGTCTTAAACAGTACTGTGTGACAGTCAATAGATTATCCGGGAGTCTCACAGGTATTCATTTGTTGCCATTTGTTTAGTTACAGGAGTGGCATGTGTGTCTTTTTTAACAGTCAAAGCTGCTGAATAGAGCAGTTTCTGTAATTACTGTCACACTTTCTGGGAGGCTAGAGGGGACAGACATTTGGTCTGTTGTAGCTCTTTCCTCAGTAGGAGTCACAGGGATGATAGCTACACTTACAAGCTGGGAGATGGTTAAAAATTTTTGACAAGTGAAAATGGCATATATCTGGAAATTTTGCACCTGTCAGCTGCTAGGTCATGAGCTTATGTGCATAAACCCCCGCCACCACCCCCATCCCATCCTTCACTATTCTCACTATTCTATTTATGTTTATATGGGAGTTAATGTGACTGTTAATCTGTGTCCAGAATAGCTCGAATATCCTCTAATATCATGCTATAACAATCCTATAGATCTCATTTTAAGATGCTGTCCTTGCCTATTTTCTTGGCTGCGTGTGATCTATGGCCTGCAGCAGCCAAATCTGTCCTCATAGCTTAGGGAAAAATACCAACTGTGCATTTTATGATGGCCAAAAAGCTAATGTGGTTGAAAATGTCCCATGTCAAATGACAGATGAGGGAATACAGACTATGAAATCACTTTAGTTTTCTAATGAAGTTGAGCAATGGGGATTTTTTTCCCCCTGAGATTGTCTTCTGTTATCTGCCTGATTTCAGTTATTGCTCAACTCTCGTCCATTTCCTCTTTCTTTGATTTCTCTTTTGTTCTGTCTGCCTCACACGTTCATATATGATTGCCCATGCATGTGGCATGTTTGTCAATAACTAGTCAAGAATTTCCTTAGCTCTTTGTGTTATGAGAAGTGACAGTTTCAGTTTTACTTGAGAAAACAAAAAATCTCTGTTCAGTTGTTGATGCATGATAAAGCAATTTGATCTAACACTACAGTGCTGAAGGTGTCTGTGTGATTAAAAAAACAACAACTCCCCACTTCTGTAAAATGTGAAGTCTAAGCTGTGTGCAGGTCAAGATATTTGCTGTTATTTTTCATTTGGAGTAAGTGACTTGACTTCCTCATATAGGAGAAAAGAAGTGTGAAGTTTCATGGGTGTTTTTCTTTATTAGTTCATTATGGTTCGGGGCTTTCTTTCAGTGGCTTTGTTAGTGAAGTGAAAATGAGGATGTGTATATTTGTGCAACCACAAACCTCATTGTTGTGCGAGTGTTGTCTATGATGTTAAAATCAATTTTTTTGGCATGTTCTTTTGATTGGACCACATAATTGCTTTCTCTTGATGTTATATTATGATCACGACTGCCCAGCTTGCCAAAGCCAACCAGACTTATTTTTCCTTACATGAAATCCATTGACCATTGTCATGGTTATTGAAATCGTCCTCTCTCAAATCAGAACAACTCCATTTTGGAGTGCTTTGTAGCGTCTTTGTGTAACAACAGCACAGCAACTAATTCCCCACCGGTAGAAGGTTTTCGTTGTAAGATAGTAGATCTGTCAGACTTGTACAATACAAGAGATGCTGGAGCAGAAGCTGAGTGACATTGCTGCCATAACATCCATAACAGGGGCTCAGGCAGCCTGCAGGTTAGGAAACCTGAGATAGGACTGGTTAGCAGCTACTGAACTTTTCAGAACTTTAACAAAAACAAGATTTATGAGCCTTAGTAGAGGTTGGATTGACACCGTTTTCATGCAACCATGTCCACAACTAAATTTGTGTGGAGAATTAAAATACAGATTATCATTTTCACCCTAAAGGTTGTAACCATGTAGCCTGTGTCTTTGTGGGAGATTTCAGTGTAGAAATGTTGGGAAGATCATTAAAATGCGATCTGTCCGACTAAAAAAATGGCTTCAAACTTGTTTGCCACCGTCTCATTTGACTCAGAGGGTGGATTAATTTAAATAACATGAGAACATGCTTTCTTTGATAATATTCCAAAGGAGCTAATTTTCCTGAGAAACAGCCTTCCCAGTGTTTGGAATATGTGTAGGCTGTTGCAGCAGGGCAATGCTGAGGTGAGGGTTTCTGTAAAAAATGTTTGCTTTTTTGTTTGCGTCCTATCATCGATCTTGTAGATGACCCTAGATTTATGTGGTATCACCATGCAAATCTGGAATGCCTCTTGCTCTCAAGATACCCATACACAAGTCCCAACACGTGGCCTTCCTAGACTTCTGTCCACAGTAGCTTGTTTAGTCCTACTGTGACAGCACCGTAGGGCTCACAGTTGCCAGGATGTAGAAGTACTAAGAGGAAGTGTATCCATTTCATATTTTTTGACATAAGATTATCTTGTGGTTTACAAACAATCTGCTATTTTGACTGCAACAATAGCAGTTTTCATTCAGTAGGGTGCAACTATATAACCACAGTACAGGGATCGCAGTCACATTCTTGTATGTGCTTCTAATAGTTTTAAGCAGCCTGATGGCAAACAAACCCACAAATTACATTATTGCATTGTACTTCATGCTCAGAATCATTGTTCTTTGTAATCTTAGAGTAGTCACTGGGAATTCCCTGGAGCTATCAGAGTTTGTGAGGGAGGTTTATTCTGCATTGCCTTGATGGCAGGCTGCTTGCATGCGGCCATCATTGGAGCTGGTATAGGCATGCCATCCAGAATGAGAACTGACAACCTCAGGGTGTGGACGAAGATGTGTAGGCTGCTGATCTAGGTGGGGTCTAAGGAATGGATCCTTTCTTACTTTCAGGTATTATGTTCTACAGGGTATTTTCTTACAGATTGGATAAAGCCTTTTCCTGCTGAACTCGCCCTTCTAGCCGTAGATTATGCATTTATTGTAAATTAGTAATGGTAATTTGATAACATGGGAGTCTGGCTTGCATTAAATTCATTCTTGCAAATGGTTATGCTGCAGTTTTATTTCTATTTTTGGCTTGTGTTATGTTGCATAAAAGTACAACTTCATCCAAGCACTTTGCTTTAATAATTTACTGTGGTTTATGATAAGGATGCTTTGAGGCTTTTCAGGGCAGATGCAGATCACTGATTTACTTCACTTTGATTATCTGGTTTTAGTATTTTTTTTGTAGCCCACATAAAGGATGCTTTGCTTTATGTATGTCATCATTTTTCCTTTGATCTTACAACATGTTATAATTCCCCTTCAAAAATAAAGCCTAAATTTTAGGAGCAGTTCTCTGCATCTACATAGTGTTTGGTGGGCTTTGCTCAGCATGTTGGACACTTTTCCACATGAAAACTCGATTTGGATCAGTGCATTAAGTCTACAGACAGACACTGGAATGCTGTTTGGCATCTCATCCTCTCTTCATACCAGAAAAAACAAGTCGGCTCACCATTGCCACCTCTCTGTGGGCTAGACGGTAGCATCCAGACAGGAGAATATTCACCCATAATGATGTGAGAAGTGAAATGGGGAAATGAGTGACTGGAGTTGCCTTGATTTGTTTATGGCATAATAAAATGTTTATCATATTCAGTTATAAATATTCTCTGATAGTCTGTATCTTAATATGTTTATAGAGTTGAGTAGTATTGAAATGGTGGTTATGGCCTCAGTAAATTTATGATGTTTTATGGTTCCCTGAACCTTTTCTGTGCAAGGTATTTCAAATGGAGACAATTGTGTTCTCACAGATTTGTTTGTAGCAGAGTGTCTTTTTGATGTAAAGTTGGTGTAAAAGAAAGCTTGAAAGTTGCTGTTGGTTGTTACCATGAGAGTAAATCTCTGGCAGTTCTCAGAGGACAGGAGCCATGGTCTATTTTAGGCCATTCCCAACTGCTGAGGGTGATCCCGAGGGTTGGATAACCAACAGCTTTCACACAGTCAAGAATGTGGGCTATATGGTTAGCCCAAAACATTGGAGGGCCCCCCGTATTAAATTTTAATATTATACTGAAACAAGTCAGTTTTTGAATGTAGGAACGCATGTGTTCTGTGGTGTTAAACTAATCCTGAACTTCATCTCTTTAACGAGGTGCATTACATGCTTCAGTGCAGAGAAAAGATAAGTTATCTGAACTCCTCTGAACTTGGGGGTCAAGCCTACACTCTGTCAGATTGCATCACTTTCCCATCATCCGGTCACCCTTGTGTCCACACTTCCTGTCTCACAGCTGGCCTGCCAAGTCTCCCATGACCCTTTGCTGCTGTGCTGCTAGTTTGTTATGAGAGAATCTGGGACAGCTGGGATGAGGTGTAGTCTCATGGGCTTTCGTTTGCTTTTGCTTTTTAGCATGGTTCACTGTGGGGGAAAAAAGAACATGAGCATTTATTCATTGGTCCACCATCTCCATCCTGCAGTGTCAGTTTGTGAAATAGACTTGCCCTGTGGCTAAAATACAAGTTTTGGTGTAAGTTGGGAGGAAGTGCTGCAGTGCCAGAGGGGCTGAGTGAGCAGTAAGCATATAGAGCACATTCCAGAAGGCAGCAGAGCCCTGTGATTTTAGCAGGCTGTCACAGGGATTAGGTTACTCTGTCTGCCTCTGTGAGCTCATGCTGTTGCTGTCTCAGTGCCTCAGCAGTCCTGCCGAGCAGTGGTACACTATTTTCTCTCATAGCAAAGAAAGACAAGGTTCTCTACTTGTTATCGAGTTGTTATAACAGTTCCCAACTGATGTGGAAAAAACTAGGCCTGTAAAATCAAAGACATTGGTGAAACTTGTGCTGGGCAGCAGCGCAGTTTTACTTTTTCTCACGCGTGTCTCCAGTAAAGGTCCACTATTGCATCCCTAATGAAATGCATTACCACATAGGCCACTAGGTGTGCTCTTGACTTGATCTCTCCTCCGTTTCTTTCCTGCAAAGGCACACGAGTTTATAGCAGCAACTGTACACTACAGGATGTGGTGAACCCATATCATTGTTGTCTCATAGTAACATCAGAAGTCGCAAATTTGCTGCCTGCATCTCAATTACACCGCTGACATGCAATTGTTGTGCTTTAACAACGTCACAACAGCCTTTTTCAAATTGTACTGCCTTGTAGTGCATTTTGTGCTATTCTAAACTAAATTATCAGTACCACTTCAATATTAAAAAACCCTAATGATAAGATTTGGGTCACATGTACGTTGCTGATGGGAAACCGTTGTAACAAGTGTTGGTACTCTTGAGAACATGAGTGGAGCACAGATAGGAACACTGGCCCACAGCTGTTCCACTGACTGTAGATAAGATGCACTCACTAACAGTTTGGTTCTCTGTGGTTTATATGTCATATTCATTTAATATTTTTAGACTTCTGGGTGTCTTTCTGACATTTTGCAAATAACATCTATCTTGATGTAAGTACATTCTAAGTTTTACTCTCTATTCACCTATTGAATAATATTCAGACTTTTATTCTGAAATTTGTTGAAAAACAACTTATCCACAGTGAGCTTGGAATACCTGCCCTTTCTACAGACCACTAGATCTGACCACCCCTCTACTATTTCAAGATCTTGTTTTGCTTTATGTCGGCTGTTGTTATTTTTTGTGCATGTGTCCAAAACATCTATACAGTACACAGCCATTTACTCAATATAAAGATCCTGGGCTATTTGAACAAGAGTGGTGCTCTATATCAGATTGAATACGACAGAGGGTTGGTGATTGATTTTGCTTACCTGCTAATACTGCCTGGCAATAGCGTAAAGGGAGATCCACTTTGGATGTGAGTGTTATAACATTTGAGTAGTTTGACTTGTCTGACCTCATGTTTAGTGCTTTGGAGCGGCGACTCTCCTTGGCTCAGCCTGCAGCTGCGCAATTAGCTCAGAGCATCTGTCACCTAACTCCTTCACATCTGCAGTGTCATAAGTCACTACGGTGTTAATGTGCACAACTCTGCCACCCGAGATGTAGGGGGAGATGGCAGCTAAAAGACAGGGATGCAGTGGGCTTTCTGAAAATGTGAGATGGCCCCAAAAGGGATAAAACGGATGAAAACTGATGGTTCTGTCATGCTGTGGAAGAGTGTTAAAGTGGAAAAATGATAGGAAGGGAGTGATGTTGTAAATGGAGAAGGAGCACATATACACATTCGTCTGGCTATTTTTGGCAGACGGCTATCCAGCCCAGCCCAGGGAGTGGAGAGATTGTTGCCTTTGTCTCAGTGAAAGCGCCACTCAAGGAGTAAATCAGCTCTTTGTTTTTGTGTGCCGCTCCCTAACATGTCTCCCAATGTTCATTAAATTAATTAATAATGGAAACAAGCAGGCAATAACATGCCATGAGATAAAACCTCAGTTTACATACAAATATTTTTTGGTAAATTAGTGAAGAGAACCCCATATGGGGAAGTACAGCACACACCACAGGTGCTCCCCACGCTTCAAAATTTGGCGTGGGTTGTTGAGTTATTAATGCTACTCTAGCTGCTTTGAACCTCTCATGCCATACCTTCAGGGTCTAAACTTGATGTTGTCTTGGTTCGTGGCACCATCATCCAGTTATAATAAGTGTACCGTTTTTTTTTTTTTTTTTAAATGAACCCTTTTTGCGTCAACATTTTCAGTTGTTATCCAGAAAAAAAATCCCTAGCTCTCTGTTATGCTTATTTATTGTTTATTTTACTCCTCGTAGCTAATCGTGCTGAAAGTTAGCCTGGCTCCTTATGCTCTTGTTTGCCTAAGATCAGGTTCTGGACCTGTTTTAAGGCCAGCTGTAGCTGAAACCTAGACACCATTTCTGCTACAAATAAAAACCAAGAGCTCTATCAATGAGGTCAGTCTCTGGTTCCTAAAGCCAGTCGAGGGGGGGTAAAGGTGAAACTCCATCCACTCCCATGACATCAGAGCAGCTAAGCAGCTGCTTCAATAGTGGTTCACTCCATCAGAGCTGACCCATGTATCTGCACTATTAATCTAAGCATAGCCTGACTGTGCTGACGGCTGTGTGGGTCATAAGACAAGTTTTTGTGAATGGTGTTCATTGTTGAACCAGTTTTTGCAGTGGATCACAGTACTCCAAAATTAATTTTAGATTGCTTGGGGAACCTACTCTAAATTAAAAATAATGAGCCAGGCTTCTTTTTATAATGCAGCTCATAAGCAGAAAATTTAAATATTTGTGCATACACAGCAATATTTATAGGTCAGCGCTAAACTTAAAACAATATCCTACATCATTAATGCTCAGTGAGAGCTTTGTGATGCTGATGCACAGTACCGCTCTCCTTCACTTCCCTGTTAAAATAATCTTAGCCATGTCTAACAGAAAGGACAATGATGTTACTGAAAAGGAAATCATCCTCTGTGTAAACTTATGAAGAATGTTGGCTAATAGATTGGTTTAGTATTATGAAGACTGAGAAGAATTTCTATCCGTTATTTCAAGATTACAATTGGTGGAGGCTATGAGACTAAACTGTGGAAATGATTCTTGGCATCTTCGCAAGATTAGCATTGTCCATATTTTGGCATGACTATAGTCACTTTGTTTAAAAACTGAAACAAAAGTAGAAAGTAAGATTTTTAGAAGAGCTGATTTGTAATTGTGCCATTTCTGTTCTTTTTTTTCAGGTCAATAGAAGCACCAGAGCCCTTGGAAGTTCTCAGCTTTGATGCAGTACAGGTACAGCAATCTATGTCTAAACAGTTTCTAAATTTACCTATGGTGTCATCTACATAATTGTGCCTAGAGCAACAGTTGTATGTAAAAAGTGTGAGCAAACAGGAAATGGATGCTCATGATCTATACTTGGGCAAGATGTCTTCTAAGGGAATTTCTGTGGCTTCCAAATAAGTTTCTATAATTGGTGCACTTAACACTGTCATATTGAAGACCTGTTGTGCCTGTAATGTGATGTTGAATGTTCTTTTTTTAATCTCTGATATTTTATCTCTCTCCATCAGTGTACTGAGTGCAAGATGACGGAAGAGGTGATTGTCATAGCCAAGTTTGACTACATGGCCCAGCAGGACCAGGAGCTGGACATCAAGAAGAACGAGCGGCTGTGGCTCCTTGACGACTCCAAATCCTGGTGGAGGGTTCGAAATGCCACCAACAAAACAGGCTTTGTGCCGTCCAACTATGTGGAGAGAAAAAACAGTGCGAGGAAAGCTTCTATTGTCAAGAACCTCAAAGACACACTTGGTAAAAAAGGTTTCTTTAATGACTTCTTCAGTTTAATTGTGTTGATTTGGTTGATAAGAAATGACGAGGCACCGTTTATTTTCATGGAGTATCCCATAATGTTCCACTTAAGCTGCATAGATATTTGCACTCTAAATATTTATACATCTTTGATTGCTTCATCTTACAGTTGGGATGACATGCTTTGTGTTTCTCACACACATTTTTTTAACCTCAAATATCACTGAGCATACTTTATCTAGGCTACCTCGCTCTAACACCGTTTGTTTTTGACCACATTATGTGACAGTAACCACAGAAGGATGGTCCCACACTGATGCCTGATTGGTTGAAATGCACAGAGCATGGGTCTTCTGGTTGTGCGCTTAGACTGGAACTGTAGTGTGTGAGTGTAGTGTCTGTGGTGTTGTCTGTGAGGTGAGGTTACTTGAAGCGTCCATAAAGGTAAGGCGATTTTTAGGTTTCAGATTTTCATTTATAGCGCTAACAAATCTTCACCTTGTGTTTATGTATGAGAAAATCTTACAATCTTTAATCATGACTACAATTGATATGGCTCAGGTGTTTTCTGTGCTGTCAGCACCACAGTAATATTTCTGGGCACTGCCATTTGCCAAGGGCTTTGTACTGCCCGGAACAAGCCAAATGTATCTGTGTATGTAAGCCAAGGTTACCATTTGTCTTTACTTAATTTTTCTTGATGCGATGTGTATATATATAAAATTTGTGATACACATACTGACCAGTGTTTTCCAGGTTGGATAGCAGCCAGAGAGTTGGCATTAGTTTTGCATATGATTGCACTATTTGATCATTTTTGTTATGTGTATTCATTAAATATTGTTTGTGCGTATAATTTGAGCCTGTCCGTGTAAAATCTTGTTATATTGAATGCCAACACTTGCTGCTTAAAGACTTAAAGGCAGACTGAAATGGTTACAGTGAAATCTGCCAATATGTTTTATAAAGTCTTCCGTCTCTGTTGGTTCTTGTCAGTATGAAGCTGAAACTATAAAGCCTAAGCAGCCTAAGCCACCACCTGTACTTGATGGAATCTTTTTAGAAAAACATACCATTATACTGCACTTGATGTGGTGGTGACGTGCACTTGCATAGGGTGACCTGTGTGAGGAAGCACAAGGTTTTTCCCTGCACAGAGGTCTCAAAGAATGGAGTTCTTCTAACCAGAAGTGTGTCAGTCGGTTTATGACTGCATCACACGCTGCAGGGTTTGCAAAACTCTTATCTGTGGGACATGTGAACTCTGTCTTCCTGTTAGCTGCACAGTGTTTTGTGTTTGTGTTCTTATGAGAGGAGGCTGCTTACATTCTGGCAAAACTGTATACAGAAACGCATAATGAAGAAAAATGATGAGAGGAAGGAGCCTCTTGAATTTTTTTTTCATGGGTCATCCTCATTTGTGCTTTTTGTTGAACAGACTTTAATTAACAAGGATTTTCCTTTTTGTCAAAACTTGTTTGGATAAATAGTTTAATGCCTGACCTGTGTGTGTGTGTGTGTGTGTGTGTGTGTGTGTGTGTGTGTGTGTGTGTGATGATCAT
>JAVQJX010055962.1:0-20997 GCA_036025115.1 Ambassis agassizii
ACACACACACACACACACACACACACACACACACACACACACACACACACACACACACACGGACAGGAACTAAGACAGACACTCGCAGGTACAATGATCCAACGGGGCGTGACAGGGAAAGACCGGGTTTATAGAGGAGTGATTATGATGAGGTGCAGGTGAGGGAACCAGGAGAGGGAGGCTAAACAGGTGTGAGAGATGAAGGTGACTGCAGGGACAGCTCTGGCTCAGCTGTGCACCCAGACACTCCCAGCGTGCCACACAGGGGAAATAAACAAGGAAACACAACAGGGACACCAAAACCAGGAAATGAAAACAAACAGAAAATAATCCCAGCGGCCCTAACTGGCTGCTTCAACACTAACTTTCACAAACAGGCTTTATTACATTGGAACATGATCTTCAAACATAACTTTTCCCCCCACAACTGCATTTTATGGAACAATGAATATCACACACAAAAACAAAACATTTTTTCTAAAAAGCTGGTTCTTCAAAGGTATTAATACGGTGAACAAACTTATGAACACATCGGGAGAATTTGTATCATATGGAACCTTCACAGATAAATATGGGTTTGAAACATCCGAAGAGGAATTTAATATGGTGCTTAGATCGATCCCTCCTAACATTGCCTCCTTAGCACAAAGTGTTCATTCTGATCTATTTGTTACTGTACCGGTTGGCCCTCCTATGATTGATGGAATCTCTCTTACTGATAAGAAATGTAATAACATCTTCATTAGAAACTTGTTTCATCCTGTATCAACTCCCACATGTAAAGTCAGATGGACATTACTGGAGAATGGACTTTGGACTTCAATTTTTCTATTGCCATATCAGTATGTGATTGTCAACAAAATCAAAGAAGTATTGTATAAAATTGTTCATAGATACTATCCTGTGAAAGCTAATATTTCTAAAGTTCTTCCTGATGTACTTTCTGTGGTTGTGAAGGTGAAACCATTGAACATGCCTGTTTTCACACTACGTCATTTTGGTTCCACTTACAACAATATTTAGCACAAAAATTAAAAAAAGAAATATTTTTTTAGCAAATATGACATACTCCTTATAATCAATAATCCTTGTTTATCCTCAAGTGAAAAATACATATCCAATTTGATCATTATCTTAGCAAAATACTTTATCCACAAAATGATCTGGCTAAAAAGAATTCCCTCCTTCTATATTTTTAAATCTACTGATCTTAAAAATTACTGGAACACTATTGAAAATCTGAATTCGAAAAATAATAAATTGACCAAAACAATTAAAATATATCATCAATTTAACTTTAACACATAACAGACCTCTGAGTATCTTCTTGTTTTGTTTTGCTATTTGTTTGTGTATTTGTATGTTTATTGCATTCAAAATGTTTCTCACACTGTACATGTTAAAAATGCCCTGGTGTTACTATATGTACAATGATATTTGTTCATTCAATAAAACGATTTATGAAAAAAAAACTTGATAGAATGACGGACTTCCGCAGGCAGCCCGGCCCCGCCCCCTGCTGGAGACAGGACGCTGGTGCGGCTCTCTGCAGCACATCCTGACTCCAAACATCCTGGATGTACTTTTGATTTTATTTATTTTTTAATCCACAGGACTCAGGTGTGAGTGGAGGCGCAGTGATGGAGGCTGTTTACGTTCAGGGCATCTGGATGGCTGAGAGTCTCCAGCTGAGGATGAAGAGTCAGGAGAAGCTCTGGCTCATCATCACCCACATGGGAGACCCTAAAGCCGCCTTCCTGCTCCTCTTTCCCTTCACTTACTTCATCAGCAGACGCGCCGGAGCGGCGGTGCTGTGGGTCGCTGCCACATCAGAGTGGTTCAACTTGGTGTTAAAATGGTGAGGCTGTTTAAAAACAGTTTTATTATGAACAGAATCCATCAGTGTTTGTTTCATGGAATCTCGCGTAGATTTTAATCACAATATACATGTATATGCTGTATTTTTTATCTAACAGCGTAGTTTCCGGGACAACAAAGCAGTCCACCACTTTTTATCGTCCGTGGTGAAACTTACGTGAGCGGAACATTTATTCGACAAGTCGATTAAACGTTATATAGCCGTTAAAAAGCCGTTATTTGGAGTTTTATATGTAAATAAACATGTATCTTAGCCGTATGAGGAAGAAGTATTAAAAACTATTTATATTTGTTGTTTTATTTATACATTATATGGATTTAATTATAAATATAGTGCCTGTATAAAACTATTTTTTACTATTTTGTCATCAGGCTGCAAACATTGATTAAATATCTGAAGTATTGGTGATTTAATGTGATCTTAGAAACAGTAAAGGATGATCACCAGAGAAATAAACAGAAAGAGTGTTAAAGCTTGCCGTCCCTGTGTTTGTCTGATCCCAGGCTGCTGTTCGGTGAGAGGCCTTTCTGGTGGATCGGTGAGTCTCGCCTGTTTGTCAACAAGCAGCCCGACGTCCACCAGTTCCCCTCCACCTGTGAGACCGGCCCAGGTGAGACAGAGAAACCATCAGTGCATGTGTTTCATGTGCCACAGTCAGAGCTGCAGCGCCGCTGTCTGTCCCCTCAGGGACCCCGTCAGGACACGCCATGGTGACGGCAGCGGTGTGGTGGGTCGTGGTGTCCTCTCTGGGGACGTTCCTGTACGGCCGGACTCGCAGGTGAGCCCCCCTTCAAAGTGTGACCATGTGCAGATCAGAAAGGAACACTAAGGAGTGTGTGTGTGTGTGTGTGTCTCTTCAGCATGCTGCTGTCCGCCGCTCCCTTCCTGCTCTACGTGGCCCTGCTGGTCGCAGTTGGGATCTCCAGGATCTTCATCCTCGCCCACTTCCCCCACCAGGTTGTGGCCGGCTCCATCACAGGTCTGAGCCCGGCTGCTTCTCTGTCAGCCTCAGTGTTGATGTGTGTCTGATCTGAGTCTCTGTCCTCAGGACTCGTCCTCGGGGTGGTCCTGAGCCGCAGAGTCCCTGAAGGGCGCCCCCTGCTGTTCTTCTTCAGCTGCAGCGCCGGCCTGCTGCTCAGCGCCTTGCTGCTCCATCAGGGCTTACTGCAGCTGGGGATCGACCTGTCCTGGTGAGTGAGTGTGTGTGTGTGTGTCTGCTCGCTGTGTAACATGCAGTCTGACCCGCAGGTCCATTGCTTTGGCTAAGAAGTGGTGCAGTCGTGCTGAGTGGGTCCGTCTGGACACGGCTCCGTTCTCCTCCCTGATCCGGGACTGTGGGGCCCTGCTGGGTTTGGGGCTGGCGCAGTACTGGAAGCCCGGAGGATGGCCTCTGCCCTGGGCTCCGAGGGCTCTGTCTCTGGCCATTTCCTCCATGGGACTGTACCACGTGAACCGCCTGCCGCTCCCCGTGCGGCCTCCGGGCCTCTTCTACTTCCTGTTCTTCATCAAATATGTCCTCGCGCCTCAGATCGTCATGGTGTTCGTGCCCGGGCTCGTGCACCTGTTGACACACAAGAAGAAGAAGGACTAGACTCTGTTTGACTCCACTGGCCGTTTCATGTTTCATGGTGGTGTAGAAATGTCTCAGCCTGTCCAACAGAGGGCGCCGTGTTCAGCGCTGTCTTCACTGTGTTGTGATAAATTTCCATTTCTTCACTTTGTGCTCATGAATGTTTGAATCTGTGGACCAAAACAACACACAGATGTTTGTATGTTACAGGACAATAAATGATGGACATGCAGGGCGTGTTTCAGTTGGTAACCATTTATAAATATGTTCTTTTTTTGTCCAATACATAGGTTTGACTGTACAGATTACAATCAGTTATCATGAGATAAAAACACATTCTTTTTTATTGTTTTTAATTAAACTTTTTATCACAGCGATCTGAAAGCTCACATTTACAGACAAAGAACTCTGCTCAGCAAGCAAACACGTCCAAAAAAAAACAAAAGAAAGAAAAGAAAAAAGGCCTGAAGGGAGAGGACGGCCGCCACACACCTGCTGCTAAACATGTTTCTGCTCGAGCTCATGGAAAGAATAGAACATGCATCAGACTATTTACAGCAAACTCATACACAGACACAGCCGCACACATCCTCACCTGAAAGAGTTAAATTAAGTATCATACAGTTAAACCTTCATCTGTGTAAAGATAAGTAGGGCATCTCTTTAGATAGCAGACTTTCAAAATAAAATGTCACTGAACCTTTCCCACATATACAAATAATAACTCTGCTCGGGATAATAAAACCTCAGTGTTACTCTAAAGACGTGTGCAGGAGCTTCTGATCGCTCTGAGCACGATCTCTGTACAACTTGTGCTAGAAGTCCTCACACTGCTGACAGCCACACCGCCTGCAGATCCAAACGCCATAAAGTGCACCCCGGTCAGCACGCAGACAGGCCTCTATAGTGCAGAAATGAGCGGAGTAGAAATGCATTGTGGGTAAAAAGAAACAACACAAAGGGAATTCGTTTGCTTTTAGCCGCTGAGCACGATCTGTGTTTAACCAATCAGCAGCCAGGAGGCGGAGCGAAGGCCCGCTCTGATCAAACAGTCCTGATGATCATTAATCAATCAGCATGCTGTGAGGACGTACTGACAGCTACAGGCGGGCGAGCCTCCGTCACCTCCTCTGGATCCTGATCAGAGCGGCTCTGCCCCCCCCACATCCTGATGACCAGCAGTGTGACGAACAAAATCAAACTATGTTTCATTTCTATGTACAATATATAACTTAATTATAAATATTGTCATTTCTCTCTAAGTACTGAGTCGTTGAACCGCTTTGTATTTTCTGAGCCATGTACAGTATTGAACATAGAATATTGTATTACATAGAATAGAGCCTACTATAGCAACCTCGGTTAAGAGCACACTTTGAGAGAACAGAAGATGATACAGAGTCTGATGAGCGCCGGCACAGTCCCAGCTGCTGTCGATCAGAAGCCGCCCGTGTGCACGACGACGATGAAAGAATCACTGGTAGCTAAGTTTTTAAAGATTTAACGTCTAATTCCCTAAACTTTGTGTGTGTGTGTGTGTGTGTGTGTGTGTGGTTTTCTCTCTGATCGGTCCGTCCCTGACGCGCTCTCGGGTCACATGTTCCTCTCGCACACAGGCCGTCACACGTTTGACTCCACAAACGGTCTCTTTGGTTTGATGGGGGAGGTGGGGCCTTGGGTCCGGGAGTCACGTGACAGCTGGCGGTACATGCTGTCCTGGTAGGCCTGCGCCACGGGAAGAGTCCTCGCCACCTTCACGTCCGGGTAGGTGGGCACCTGGCTGACGCGCTCCAGGATGTCGCCGCTGCCACGGGAGCCGTTGGCGAGCTTGCCCAGTGACGGCGGCTGCGTCTGGGAGTAGTAGTCCTCCTCCAACAGGTGTCCGTTTTGAGCGTTGTTGGTCTTGTTGTAGTAGGCGATGTTTCCCAGTGAGGCGGGGGGGCTGTAGGTGGAGCCCTGCTGGACCAGCTGACCGGGCGAGGTGGGGCTGATGGCGGAGTCCATGGACGTCATGGCCCTGGACCTGGTAGGCTGATGCAGGTACTGCTGAGTCCTCGCTGTCTTGTCTATGATGCCCATGAAGGGCGTGTTCCGCGAGCGGGTGGTCTCGCCCTGATACAGCCCCCCGCCGCCCTGCGAGGGGGAGATGGGAGAGATGTCATCGCAGCTGCGCTCGTATGTGGCTTGCAAAGGGATCTCCATCTGCTGAATGGAAGAGGACGGCCTGAAGCCCGGCGCCAGATTGGTGCTGGATCCGGTGGAGATGTTGTTGCTGGAGGGGGAGAAGCGAAGGCCCACGCTCTGAGAGTGGATGAGCGGCCGGGGGGTGGGCACATGCTGCTTTATCTCAGTAGTATTGGCACTCACGGGGCGTCTCACCATGTGGGGGATCTCAGGAGAGCCCAGCTGGCAGGGGGGCATGGCATTGGCACGCTCCAGCACGTGTTCAGAGACCGGGTAGTAGGCGGCTGACTGGCTGCGGCTGATCTGAGGCGTCTGGCTGTAACGGATGCCCCCCGGGCCCCCGCTGCTGGCGCGGTAGGCAGAGGAGGGGCGCTGGGGTAGTTCATCCTTCAACAGGCTCGACTCCATAACCCCTCCTCGGCCGCCGTGCTGACAGAGGGCCCCAGAACTGAGGCTGGCCTGGACCTGGGACATGGAGCGTCCGTCCAGGGAGGGCTGGTACACCAGGCGGCTCTCCACGTCCACAGAACCCCCCTGATAGCGGCCGCCGATGGAGTGACCCATCTGGGCTCCGTAGCTGCTGTTGCCCATCACGCTGCTGGGCTGGTTTGTGCGGACGATCTGGGCTATGGAAGGCTGCAGGCGGAGGCCCTGGGCTTGGTGGTGCTGGGAGGACAGAGACGGCTGCGAGCTCAGCTGGAACGAACGCTGGCTGCTCATCTTGGACAGGGGGGATTTGGGCCGGCCGGGCAGCTGCTCCGTCTGGTAGCGCACCGGCGAGCCAGACTGGGACCTGTACAGACAGACGCTTTCCAGCGGCGGACTGGCTCTGTACTGGGCGGCCCGGCGTAAAGGCGAAGGCGGCGGGCTCTGGTGATCCATCCCCTGACCCCCGGTGCCCATAGGCGGCGGGCTGAAGCGGTAGGACGGCTGGTGCACCGGGGAGGTGTGAGGTGGACTGTGTCGGTAGTGGGAGTTCTGATGTGTCGGGGAGAGGGAGGGCGACGTGGGCTGGTATGAGCCTCGAGTCGGGGAGGACATGGAGGAGGAGGTGGGGTGATACTCGTAGGGCTGGCCCATGGGCGACCCTCCAGATAAGTAAATCTGGTCTGGATGGGTGGGGGAGAGAGGCGGGCTCTGAATGATGGGGAGGCTGGAGGGGTTGGTGAGGGACTCGGGTGGGGGCAGACCCATCGACATGGCCTCCAGCTCCTGCTCCAGGTAGTCCTCGTCCTCAAACAGGTCCTGGACCGGCTCCATGTCTTCCAGGCGCGGCTCTGGGGGAGGCGGGAGAGGCATGGACAGGGACAGGGACAGGGACTCCTCATCTTCGGGGGGAGGCGTAGGAGGAGGGGAGGGGGGCGGCTCCAGCTCCAGGTCCTGCTGCTGGTGCTCCTCCTGGCTGAGCTGATGGCACTCCTCCTCCACCCTCTGCAGCAGCCGCTGGATCTCTCTGTTGTTGGGGCACTGCTTTATGGCTTCGTTCAGGTCCTCTAAGGCTTCAGGAAATTGTCTGCAAACAGGACAGAGACGTCACATGTGGGGACAAAGAGGACACGTACAGGTCTGACCTCTGTCTCTCAGCGGCTGTACCTGCTGCTCCGCTTGGCGCGGGCCCTGGCGTAGTACGCCTCGTACGATTTCGGTTTCAGTTCCAGAGCCTTTGTAGCGAATTCCTCAGCCATCCCGAAGTCCTGCAGAGACACAGAGACAGAATGAGGCTGAACAAACAGCTCCACCTCACAGGAGACACACAGACTGAGACTCACGTTCATTTTCCTCCGACAGCGGGACAGGTTGAGGAAGAGCGACACTTTGAGCTCCCTGAACGTCTTGAGGTCCTCGCTGAAGCCTTCGCGTGGAAACTTTTTGAGGGCATACTGGTAGCGCTGAGCGGCCTCCTTCACCTTCCCCTTCTGAAGAACAAACACACACAGCGTGTCCTCAGGGTTCATGTGTCTCTGAGTTACAGAACACAGACTGCATCGTCCTGCTGACCTTGTAGAAGCCGTCCCCCTCCTCGATGAGTTTGCCGAGTAAGATGATCATGATGTCGGGTTTGGAGGTGGCCATGGCCCATGTGGCTGGACCTGAGTAACACAGGAAGGAGATGATGAAAACAAAAGATGCACGGCATCACGGAAGGAGGAGGAGGAGGAGGGAGGAAGACTACACACAACAGTGATAACAGGAATGAAGACAACAGCCAAACATGGAGGATGGGAGAGAGAAGACAGGCAAACCACAGCAGAGGAGAGAGGACAGAGAGGACAGCTCATCGTTACCTCAGCCGGGGGCAAACTCTATCTGCACATAATGTGAGAGCTGAGCTGAGTCCGTCTGATTGTTCTGCACGTTGGAATCTTTTTAAAACTCTTATTCATTATCTGCAGATAAGTTTTGACCCAGGCGGAAAAAAATGAAATAAAGTCACCGTGTTTCAGTTTTCTGTCATCAAAGATGTGATTAAAGCATCAGAGTCCCTTCAGACTGATGTGACACCACACACAGCACAGAGAGGAGACACAGGGAGGCAGGCAGGGTGGGGGGGGGAGCTGCAGGCGTGAGCTTCCTCTGGGTGCTGCTGACTGGCCTGGCTGACACTGCAGAGGTGGAGGAGGAGGTGGAGGAGAGGGACGTCTGGAGGATGAGCGATGCAGAGTACGGTGGTTTATCACTGCAGAGTCCGCGGTGCCACAAACCAACTACAAAGACATGCAGTGCTAATGCTAACGTGTTACTGAGGGCGTCCGTCATGCATCTGAGGGATGGGGGGGTCACACCTCGACACCACGTCACAGGCTGGAGGCAGGGCATGCTGTCATTAACCATGTGGATGTTTAGCATCTACCTCTAGGCAATCCCGACTGCATCCCTGTCAGTGCTAATACCTGGGTGTGTTATTATTTGTCAGTTTTTGGTAGCTAAGCTGGCCTGCCGACACTTAGGACGACACAGACAACACAGAGAGGAGATAGAGCTGTCAAAATGCCTGGTAGGGTGAGAAGTCGACAGCCTTGGCTTTACCTCGGGGCCGACTGGGCAGCGTCTGACATCCTGGGGCCGGAGAGAGAGGCGAGGGGGGGGGGGGGAGAGGTCATGAGCGAGGGAAAGGAGTGTAGGTGTGGGGAAGGGGCAGAGTTAGCAGAGAAAACAAGGGTGTGGGAGGAGCGTAGGAGCGAGAGAACAGGAGAGAGAGAGAGAGAGAGAGAGGTGATGGTGGAGGAAGAGGAGAAGTGAGAAAAGCAGCAGTGAGAAGCGGAGATAAAAAAAAAACAACAAACACCATAAGCGCTAATAACAAGCTGTCTCTGAGGGACGGAGACAGAGGACGTGACGGGGAGGAGGGAGCGACACGAAGCAGAGCAACACAACCGCAGCAGCAACTGTAGTACAGTAAAGAGAAACAGCAGCGAGAGGGGGGGGGGGGGGGGGTGCAGCTGCATGGAGACACACACCTGAATCCATGGCTTATTACAACAGAATGCTGCAGTGCTCTACAGGGACCAGCAGGGGGCTCATTCTCCTGAGCATGACCTTTTCAACCAAAGTACACTCATCTCATGTCACAGCAGGTAAAGGAGCTCTCACTGCGCGCTGCCTTCAGGGCCCTCCGGCTGATGAGCGCTCCACTCTCTTACCTATCTTGGCTCCCTTCTTGAGCAGGGCGACCACCACCGACGTGTTCCTGCAGCCCACCGCCCGGTCCAGAGGACGCATCCCGCTGTAGTCTACGTGCTCTATCATGGCGCCGTGGTCCACCAAGAACTGGACCTGCAGAGACGGAGGCGGTGTGGTGAGAGCAGCCGGGCAGCGTGGCGTTCAGGGTCAGCTCACACACTCACCACTTCAGAGTCGCCGTAGAAGGCAGCCAGGTCGAGAGGCGTGCGTCCGTTCTTGTCTGCGTGGTCGGTGGCGGCGCCGCTCTCCACCAGATAACGCACCACCGGTAAGTGGCCTTTGAGGCAGGCCCAGCTCAGAGCGGTCAGACCCTCCTTATCCATCAGAGCCAGAGAGGCTCCTGGGAGAAGACAGAGCGGCGTGAGACAAGCTGCTGTGTGTGGTTGGATTTTATTGGTGTGTCTCACATTACCTTGGGCCAGCAGAAACTCCACAGTCCCCAGGTGTCCCTCTGAGGCGGCCATCATTAACGGAGTGCGGCCCTGTTTATCGGCCAGGTTGACGTCTGCTCCGTGTGTGAGCAGGAGGTCCACGATCTGCAAACAGAACCCAGTCAGAGAGCCGCGCCCGGCAGGAGGACGGAGCCGGATCAGACGTCCACTGACCTGCCAGTGTCCCTGCCGCACGGCGCTGAACAGCGGCACGATGCCGCGGCGGTTCGGCTGAGCCACGGCCGCTCCCTGCTCCAACAAGAGACGACACACCTCCAGCTTCCCCCGACCAGAGGCCGCCGTCAGAGCTGAGAGGAGAGAGGAGAGTTACTGTGTGATGATGAAGGTTTCTTTGAGTGGCAGTGGGCCCCCCCCCCCACTGTGGGATCAGAAAGCGTCTTCCAGAGCAGCTGCTGCCCCTCTGATCCCTGACAAACTGAGCCTCAATGAGCTTTAATGGCTTCAGATCAGAATGACGCATTATTTCTCAGTCAGACTGCACTGTGCGCTCCAGTGACATCATCAGCCTGTGACGCAGCAGCAGACGCACACATCGCGCTCATCCGCACTGCAGCGAGCTCTGCCTCACACACGGAGTCTCCTTCAGCAGCAGCAGTGTGTCCCTCTGTCAGTGTGGTGTTTAATCTGTGTGTGTCTGCAGGACGTCCCCTCACCTGTCTCTCCCCACAGCGTGTCAAAGTTATTGATCTGGGCGCGCTCCACCTCTTCTTCATCTTTCTCTGGCAGGTCCAGCAGGTAGGACACAATCTGATGAGGAACAAGAGTCACGGGGACAGATCAATGTCCAACTGTGCTGTTAAGACTTCAATCCATTTTCACACTCTTTATGCTTTGATTCTGCTTGGAGGACACAGAATGAAGACAGATGTCCCCTGAGACATGTCCCCTGAGACAGGCTGAATGTGATGGACTGCTCTACCTCTGTGTATCCCATACTGGCTGCAGCGATGAGCGCCTGCTGGACGGCGTGGCTCTTCGTGAAGGCCGCCTGCTGCTGTGTCTGCGGTGACTGCTGCTGCGTCCCCAGACTCCAGTCACACTGGATGAGGAACTTCACCACCTCCATGTGGCCCCGCAGGGCCGCGTGCACCAGGGCGCACTGGCCGTTCTTATCCAGGTGGTCCACCTGAGGACAGGATGAGGGTTTGATGAGGAGCAGGAGAAGCAGCAGAGGGTCAGGACACGGACAGACAGAATTTCACACACCTTCGCTCTTTTGCGGCAAAGTGCCGTGACGATGGCCATGTGACCTCCGGCAGCGGCGTAGCCCAGCGGCGTGAGGCCGCTCTCCGATTGGGCGTCCACAGAGGTGCCGAACTCCAGCAGCAGAGCCACCATTTCCATGTAGCCCAGGTGTGAGTGGACGCAGAGGACGGGGGCGTTGTTCAGCACCTCTGTGCGGTAGTTGACGTTGGCTCCGCCCATCATCAGCAGCCGGCTCACCTGCACAACCACACAAAGCAGAGCTCAGCGGTGCTGTGACGCAGACGGACTCCTGCTGCCTGACTCGGCGCCGTACCTTGATGTTGGGTGTGTAGAGGTTTCGGAGCGAGGACAGCGCCGCGGAGAGGCCCTCTGTGCTGTAGGACACCCACAGGCCCTGTAAGATGGACGAGGACACGCCGACTTTCTTGCTGAGACCCTTGAAGACACAGAGCGAGTGTAAATATTCATTAGAAGCAGAGCACAGCTGTGTGTGTGTGTGTGTGTGTGAGAACAGAAGACAGAGAAAGCTGTACCTTGAAGATATGTGCTTTGAGGATGTGATGGCCCAGCTCGATCGTCTGCTGTCTGTTCAGCTTGTTCTCCTGCCGAGAGAACCAGAAGGCCAGCAGCGTGTGTCCGCTCCTGCACAGAACATGCACACAGTCAGAGTGAGGCAGCACATCACTGCAGCTGCTCACCGAGCACACAGATACCTGGGATCACACAGGAACTTGGTCTTCTCTCCCTCCTCTCTCCAGATCAGCCACTCCCTGAAGGAGGGGTGAACGAACATGCGGGTCCCGTCCCTCCTCTTCACCAGGAACACTGACAGGTTGTCCACACGCTGCTGGAAGTCCTCCCAGTCCAGAGTGCCCTGTCCCCACACACAGAGAGTCAGTCCCCCCCGTTCAGCTGAGCTACACCCCCTTCAACAACATGGGGGAGGAGCTTTGAGCCGCTGTGGACTCTGGGATCATACCTGCAGGCAGCCAGAGTTGATGGCCTGATAGATCTGCTCATCGTTCAGCGGGTGGAGCGACGCCACAGCCACGTTGAGCAGGGGCAGCGCCCGCTCGAAGGACGACTGCGTGGGGAAGCGCATGTTGCACTGCAGCAGGTAGACCTCCGCCAGGTTGACTGGAACCACCTGAGGACGGAGGACATGGAGTGCAGGGCGGCCTCGCTCAGTTTTTAATGTCTCTAATGGTTTCATTATGAAATGCACAGCTCGGGTGGAGGAGGAGGAGGTGCTGCTGCTGGACTCACCTTATAGCTGGAGCTCTTGAGGACAAGGTAGCCCTTCTCTATGAGGTCAAAGGTGAGTTTGAGGTACAGGTAGGACCCCCGGCTCAGGGCCTTGAGGTGGGCGCTGAGCTTCCCGAAGGTGGTGTTGTCCATCTTGCCGTTGAGGGAGATGTTGTTCTGGATCTCCGGGCTGCTGTGGATGCGGTGCAGGATGTAGCCCTGCAGGTCCTGGTCTATGGCGTCGTTCTCATCCAGGCTGTCCAGGGAGATGCGGTGGAACGGCAGCGCGTTGGTGATGTCCTGAGGACACAGTCAGGGTCAGTGTGTGCTGCTGCTCAAAGCTCGACAGGGTAACAGCGCCCCCTACCTGTAACGTGGTTCTGACCGTGACCACCAGCTTGAGCCAGGGGGGGAACCTGCTGATGGTTTTGGTGAGGAAGGACACGATGGTGTCTCCGTAGTCGGGCTTGTGGAACTCGGCCTCGTTGAGCCCGTCGATGAGGATGATGAGATCCTCCTCAGAGCTGATCTTCCTCTCTGGGCAGACATGAGAAAGACGGATCATGAGGCTGGGACGTGAGACACACTCTGTGCTTTCTCTGAATGTGCATCACCTTTGTAAAGTGCATCCAGGGGCTCCAGGACGCCCCTCCTGAAGGAGGCCAGCGGGTCCTGCACGCAGGAGCGCAGACTCAGGATGCTCTGCAGGTGCGGCTCCCTCAGCAGCTGCTCCCTGTAGGCGACGAGGTGCGGCGAGCGGCACAGCAGAGCCGCCACGTTGTGCACAAACTCCGGCACCAAGCAGGTGTAGGCGTTATCAGCCTGGCAGTAGTGGTAGGCCACCACCTGGGGGCGACAGAGAGTTAGGAGAGGATTGCAGGCAGGTCACTTTGAGGAGCCCCGCCCCCCTCACCTAACCTTGTGTCAGGGGGCATGGGGGGGTGTCTGACACGCTTCAGAACCAGCTCACAGTGCAAAGCTACAACAGCTACAACTCATCGGGGACACGAGTCAACTTCATGGTGGATGATCGCAGCATAATGAAACATAATACTTCTGGTTTCACTGTACGGTTTTTCTGATTAATAATTCATCACTTCCGGCCTCGGCGCTAGCTGATGCGTGCTGTGTGTGATGACTGTGAGGCGGAGTGTGAAACGGCTTCACGCAGCAGACAAATGAAGGATTCAGATAAAGAAGAAGTGACACAGAAAACAGCAAACAGAGTGCATTCTGGGAGGTCAGCAGGTGTGAGCGAGCGCTCAGACATCAGACAGAGTTTGAATGTTCAGAGGGAGGAAAAGAGACTAATCAGGATGAAATGCTAATTTATGGTCACAGTGGAATAAAAGGCTTTAAAACAAAAGGGGTGAAAAAGGGAGTGTGCTCAATTATTAATGCACAGAGTTAACAAGATCTAATAGCCTGGCTGGGAAATGGCTTTCTGCAGGTATAAATATTTCATAAGGCTCCCTGGCAAAGTTGTTTTTTCTTTTTTAAACACATCTGCATAATGCATCAGGCTGGGGCCGCGATGCAGATGGCTAAGCAGCGGGTGGGTGGGGGGGGGGGGGGCACAGGGGGAGGAGCTTCACACACACACACTGAAGTGTGAAAACACACCGAAGTTTTAACAGAAAAATCAGAAATGTTTCTGAAAAGGCTCAAAGTTTAAGAGCAGGAGGAGACAACATGATCAATTTATATTATCAATGAATCGGAGCTGTGAGAAGCTCTCACCTTCACTGTAATCACCACAAGCTCTCTTAAAAAAACACATGATTTAAAAAGTAGGTCAGCGTGTGTGTGTGTGTGTGTGTGTGTGAGTCACCTGAGAAGCCAGCCTCCTCATGGACTCCTCCTGACGCCGCCTCATCTCAGGTGTGCCGGGACAGCTGCCTCCTCCCAGGGTGCCGTGCGTGGGCTGCGGCTGGGTGAGAGGGAGCCCCTCTCCATCTGGACACAAGATGGTCAAACCGGGTGACGAGTGTGCGCCTCGTTCAGGGAATCTTTTCCCCACAGACATACGCAATGCCGTCTGAACTGAGTTTAAAATGGATGCCTACGTTTGGGCGAGGCCTGCGGGCTGTCCGAGGCGATCTGTCTCATGCGCGTGCCGTGGCAGCTGAGCGCCACCAGGCGGGAGATGATGGCCGTCTTGCCGAAGCCGATGTTGCCCACGATGACCACGCCGTGGTTGGCGCCGGCGTTGGGCCTGTTGAGGTGGGCGTCGATCTCCTGGAAGAGCCACTCGCGGCCCGTGAAGACTGAGTCCATGGTGATGCTAGGCACCTCGAACAGCAGAGGTTTGAGGGCGATGTCTTGAGGCCGATACGGCGCGAAACGCACTGTGGACAGACAGCTGCTTCAGACACACAGACCCAACATGGCTGCTCAGATGAAAGAGAACATCATCATCCACAGCAGGCTCACTGTGTTTGAGGTCACTTTAAACATCACTGCTGTTGGTTTTCCTCATTAAACTGAAGTCCTCCAGAGGCTGCGCTGCTCTTCAGCACAGCATATGGACCATTACAGCCTAATGAGGCTAAACCGGACTGGTGAAGGCGACTCTGGGTGTCATCTCCTCTTAAACCCATCCCAGCTTTGAGGAGCTGTTTCTTTAAATGTTATATCAGCGTCTGGCAATTAAGCCTGATTTGGGATGTGTGATTAATCTGTGGGTTTGGCAGCAGCTGTGACATGTAAAGCCAGCGCGCAGGGTGACCAATGAATGAGAGTTTAAGGAACTTACGTGACTGGGATTGCCAGGCCTGGGTGTTATTTGCAGAAGCTGCGACAAACAGCAAGCCAAAGACAGACAGACAGAGAGAGAGAGAGAGAGAGGCGGTGAGGGCGGCACAGAGAAAATCAAACAGGAAGCAGCATCAGCATGTCATGATGTCAGAAACACGGGGAAGCTCCAGACCGGGTCGATCCCTAATTGAAATCCTCTGAATTACATGGTTTCTTGTCCCGATGTGTGCTGGGGAACGTCTGCACTTTTGGGAGAATCTAATTGGTTCCATTGCGCTGCGCAAGATCAATCAATCCCCATAACAGTAATTGAATCCTGTTCTAGCAGTAATTTGACCCTAAGAGGAGCCCGTCCAGCAGAGCCTGCTCCTGTGTGAAGGTGGTCTGAGCATCAGGAGCTGCATCACATAATGAGCTGATGCTGCTCTTAATGCAGCGCTGCTCTTCTCCACGAATGCTAATTATAATCGCAGAATGAAAGCAAAGTGACGACAGCTGGTACAATCAGCAAAAAGAGCGGCTACATGTGGAAGAGGCTGCAGCCTGATGCAACATGAGTCCAGCAGGGTGACACAGTGAGGCAGAGCGGACCTGATGCAACACAAAAAAAACACACAACCAAGCCGAGGACACACAAACTGCTAATCCAATTATCTGAGTGAACAGCGAGTGTGCCTGCAAAGCTCCCCCCGTCCTCACACTATCAGGCTCCATCCTCCAACTGCCAGAAATGATTAGAGCGCTTCACACGCGTTAAGTCGAGCAGCCACCACTGCTGCACTGTGTCAGGTACTCCAGGAAAACATGGCAGCCATGTTGTGAGCGGGGGCACGGGGACTTGTTTCCTGGATGGTGAAGGAGAAACTTGTGAGGGAGGGAGGGATGGCAGCTGCTCATAATCCTGCCCATAACACTCCCCCTCAGGCGACGTTCAGCAAGGTATCACTCCCCCTCCTCCCCCCTCCTCCCCCTCTCCCACCAACCCTCCACGGCCAGACGGAGTGAGAGTCTCAGACTTTTTAATTATTCACCAGGTGAGGATGACTCACAGTGGCTGAGCAGCATTCAGAAGGAGGATGAGAAGCAGAGGAGGAGGAGAGGATGGGAAGTGGAGGAGGAAGAGGAGGAGGAGGAGGAGGAGGAGGTGATGGGTCACCTCCAGCTTTTCTTACAGCTGATGTTTGTTCCATCATTTCTGTTAGAATCTTACATAATGCTGCACTGAGGAGCTGCTGACTGACATGAACAACAGGTTGGAGATCAGATGAAGGTCACAGAGGAGCAAATTATCATCTGTGTTTGTTTCACCTGATGAGAGCCTCCTTCAGTCTGCTGTGAACACTTCAGACTGTCACAGATAATTTTTTTATTCTCCTTTAGTGGGCACACAGACTGTCCCTGTCCTTCCTGGTTGCCTTGACAACCTTTGGACTGAGGATTTTAACAAATGTGACGTTCATCATCCTGCAGAGCCTCAGAATGCTAACGGCACACAGATCAGGACACATGTTTATAAAAGGCTCCTCATGAGGGAAGAAAATGGATTCTGGAAACATCAGATCCAAGATGGCGGGACATGTCAGAGAGGTCAGGCTGTGTTTAGGCAGATATCTGATCCTGATGCAGAGTCAGCTTTAGCATCACAGCTAACTAGCTAAGATTAGCATGGTAGCTTTGTAGGAAAACAACCAAACGCTGCACAGGTTGACTTCATGTCTCTGTGCTGTGATGATTCTAAAAGTCTAATGTTTGATTTGTGTAATGGTGCAGCTATCAGCGGGGAGGACGGAGACAGAGAGACGCAGAGGGAAGATAAATGAGGAGAAAGTGTGCTCAGTGACACTCAGTTATGTGAGAGAGTTTGCAGTGAATAGATGAGGTGGGTGGTAAATCTTAGAGGTGGGCAGCAGGAGCAGAGAAGGTCCATTACAGTCTGACTCACTCTCCCTCCTCTGGCAGCTGCTCGGCACCGGACCGACACAGAACCAACGTCTGCAGGGTCCACGCTCACATCAGTCCATCCTCTGTGTGTGTGACGCTGATCTGAGGAGGCAGGCGGCGTGCAGGGACGCAGAGAGGAGCATCGTCGTCTGTCGTTTGTCCTCTTCCTCTGTGTCCGTCCAACACCGAGGACTCACATCACAGCTCAGCCGAGCGAGCTGTCAGCCAAGTGGGGTCTTAACAGGTGTTTAAAACACACAGGGATGCATATTTGTGTTCGCCTGGATGTCAGAGGGCCGCCATTACAGAGCTCATTACCGGCTAATTGACAGAGGTAGAAGGGCGAGGGGACACGAGGGGACACGAGGCTGCAGAGGCACCGAAGCAACACTCTGAATGTTAAGCACACAGACAGATTTTAGCTTTGTACTGACACAGTCAGACTTTGTGTAGTCCCTCACACACACAAGGACACAACAGCTGACAGCGTCCACAGCGCGGCCACATTCACATCAAGACACTCTGAAGCCTCACTGATTTTCATTTGAATTTTAAAAATAACTCTTCTGTCAGACTCACACAGGACGGCTGAAAGCTTCCACTGTGTGTGTGTGTGTGTGTGTGCGTGCGTGCGTGTGCGTGCGTGCGTGTGCGTGCGTGCGTGCGTGCGTGTGCGTGTGTGTGTGCGTGTGTGTGTGTGCGTGTGTGTGTGTGCGTGTGTGTGTGTGTGTGCGTGTGTGCTCACCTCTCAGGTCCTGCCCGGAGCGGCCCGGCCCGCAGGTGGTGCTCTGTCTGGGCATGCGCAGCGAGGTGCGTAATGGAGTGTGCCTCTGCTCATCCAGGTATGCCAGGTCCTCCAGGTGGGCGGAGCTGGTAGCTGTGTATGTGAGAGAGAGGAACCACAGTCAGACACACACACACCCTGAATACACATGAGGTCATGGCAGCGTCCTGAGGCGGCTGTCAGGCTCCCGCTCTCTTGCTTGCTAACTGCTCGGCGCCGCGCGGCTCCGTCCTGAAGCTCCGTCCTCTCAGAGTCCGTCACGCGGCACACAGGCAGATGCCATCCAGCCCCTCTCAGGATTAATTAGCTCAGCAGACAAATGTCTTATTCATGGAGCGAGCGCAGGCTGCTGATTGTTCACACCACTCTGTGTCTGCAGGGCCAACGCTCGGAACCACTGAATGTTCAATGAGATGAGACGGCAGCAGAGCTCCGTCACACACCTGAGCCGGGCGGTGCAGGTGAAGACAGAAGACGCTGCATGTAACAGTAAAATCCAGGAAGCATGAAGGGACTCACAGCTCGGACAGAGCAGAGTCTGAAACACACACTTTACCTTCTGAAACCTGGAGCACAGTGAGACCAGCAGCTGGACTCTGATCCTGCTCCTCAGCGTTCAAACGGAGCTAAGCTGAGTCCTGACTGAGTCACTGCAGCCACAGACCCAAAAAATGAGACACATGGGTTTCTCAAAATGGAGGGAAAATGGCAGCTGAGAATGCTGGAGGCCTGACCCTGATGGTGGGGGTGGGGGGTGGGGGGTGGGGGGGGGGGGGGGGGTCCCGCTGGGCTAAAAGCAGAGACAGTGAGGCATTAATCTGCTGCTGCACTGAGACACAATGAGTCAGGCTGGAAGTGTCTCTTTCAAATGTGTTTGAATGTGAGGACTCATCATCTCCATCTGCAATGCAGCAGAGCCAGCGCGCCCACAGCACAACACAAACAGGGACAGAGCGAGTCCACATCAGGACGCTCCCTGTTCACACACACACTCTGTCCTGTGTGTCAGGACGAACAGGAAATCAATGAGGATGTTTGTCTGCTAAACGGCAGCATGTCATCTGAAGGGAGCCGATCATCCACACACTTTGGATGAGCCTCTCAGATTTAAGAAAAGACACATCACAAGCTGAATATGTGTGGTAATGAGGTGAAGTCAGGAGGCCTCCTGCTCCACCCGCTCCACCTGCTTCCTGTTTGGAGCTGCTGGCTGTGTGTGTTTATTCTCATTCATCACAAAGTCGGCTCCATTTAATTCAAAAGATCCAATAAAGACCGACTCCCTCCACCTCTCTGATGAGCAGTAACGTTCTCCTTCCTCCATCCTCAGCTCCACCAACGCGCTGCCTTCATTAGGTGATGGAGCGCCCCTTCCCCTCCCCTCATATCTCTGCCTCTCTCTCTCTCTCTCTGCACATCAAAGCCAGTCTCTCTGTCACTCTGGGGGATAGAAACGGTTAATGCCCGGGGCTTTGATGTTCCACTGCTGTGTGAGCCCAGCCAATCCTCAGCCTGCGCTCGCCTCCATCAGCTCATCATTCTTTGTGGAGGAGAGACGGAGTGAGAAAGAGAGATTATGAAACTCTTTCACTCCTCTTCCACACGTATCCATCCCCCTCTGCTTTGACAAACACACTCAATCTCTGCCTCTCTCTCTCTTTCTGTTATTATTTTTGCATCATCTGCAGCTTATAGTGAGTCTTTTAAGCGTCTTTTGAGGCTCTTTGGTATTGAGGGGCGGAGCTGAGATGGAGGATGAACGTGTAAGCCCAGCAGACAGTGTCAAACAGCAGAACCTGAGCCGCATACAGAGAGGGTCAGGCCTTTATCACCTGAAGGATTAAGAACCACAAACATCTTATTATCAGCCAATCAGAGACGAGAGCAGGAACCTCACATTCTGATCTGATCATGCGAGAGAAAACAAAAGGTTAAAATGAGGAAGAGGAGGGAAGAAAGGAGTCAGACACACTGTGCACACTGTGTCTGACTCCTCACAGGTGGAGGACGGGTGGGGTGGGGGTGCAGGACTCACCAGCCACAGAGTTAGGGCGGGGCATGAGGTACAGAGGGATGGAGTGGGCGGAGTGGGAGGACATGCTGTCCAGGTTGCGCTCAGGGATTTTGTTGAGGCTGTAGGTGGAGGCGGTCATGTTCTCATCCACCCTGTACAGGAACGAGTCCATGCCTGATTTCTGGGACTGCCACAGCTTCAGGTTCCCCCGCGAGTTTTCGCCGTACTTCCCCCCTCGCTCCATGTTCTCAGAATAGCTGGTCAGAGTGGCTGCAACACAAACACAGACACCATCTTTAACACCTTCAGCCGGCACAGAGCCGTGTGATGGAGCAGGAGGAGCAGGAACTCTCACCGATGATGCCACTGTCCCTGCTCTCCAGGGTGGAGGTGGGGCTGGTGACAGAACCGTAGGCGCAGTCCTTGTTGCCAGCCTGTCCGGGCATGGCGGCGGGCAGCGTGGAGCACGGGCTGCCTGCAGGTGGGGAGGCAGTGCTGCTGGTCAGGGTGGAGCACGGGCTGATCCTCTGGTTCTGACCCTGAAACCACAGAAACAAAAGAGCTGTAGCATTGCAGAGAAACAGTGTTTGTTTCTGTCTGACTCACACCGAGGGAAATGTCACTTCAGTTGTGCAGCTCTGAAAAGCCGGCGCCCCCTGCTGACTCTCCCACATGCACACACACACACACACACACACACACACACACACGTCATAATACCTCATCATTTGTGGCAATCTTCTACATATATGCTTGAAAGAGCTTCACCAATTAGAGCCTGCTACAGGAAGCAGCTCCCGTCTTGTTTTCAAACATGGCTGAAAATATGCTGCATGAGCTCAGTTGATGTCCCTGCTTTGTGTCAGCTCAGGTTAAGAGACGAGCCACCGCCAGGGGACAGAAACAAAACACACTGCTGCACCGGCGAACACACACACACACACACACACACACACACACACACACACACACTGTATGTATGTATGTATGCGTGGGCAACAAGAGAACAGCTGCCAAGTTATTAAGTGTTTGCAACAGACAGCAGGTCTCTCCTTAACAGCAGCGCTGCTGATGAGTTCAGGTCAACATGGAGGAGAGCGCTGAAGTGGTGCTCAGGGCTGAAGCTGGTGGAGGAGGGAGAGCTAAGCTACGCTAAGCTAAGCTAATACAGGTTGGATGAGCATTACGGTGAAAAGCTGTCGGTGATTGTTCAGATAATGGATTCACCTGTGGGCTCCTCTGGAAATGGTGTATGTGTGTGTGTGTGTGTGTGTGTGTGTGTGT
>JAVQJX010056055.1:0-11863 GCA_036025115.1 Ambassis agassizii
GAACCAGCACCTCTCCAGCTACCAGCCCACCTCCATGTGTTTTGGTCCAAGGCTGGACTTGAACCAGCGACCCTCTGCTCCAAAGTCCAATGCCCTATGGACTGAGCTACTGCCGCCCCAAATCTGTCTCATTTTCTGTCTCATCTGGTCTGCTTATGGAGTGGAATGACAGCATGTGAGTGATCCACATCCGTTTGTCACTGTCATCTGAGACACAAGTGGGCCACACCATGGCCACATCTCTAGCAAAATGAAATAAACCATGACTGGTCCAAATCTGGGCCACTATAGCCTCAATCAGGCAGATCGCCCAGTGCTTACTGTACCACATCTTAGCCAAAAGAGGCTCACATTCAATTTGAGCTACGTTTGCTGTTCTACTTGTGCGTCACTAGAGGTCATCAGGGCCAGATGAAGACCACGAGTGCCTTATCAATGCCAGAAGTGGGACACGTTTGCTTGCTATCTGGGTTGGGTGCACATGGGAAGCCACCATAGAATGATGTGTAGCAGGTGTAAATGCAGACAGGCCAGAGTACACACACACACACACACTGATCCATCATGTCTGCAGTTTGCTTTTATGTGTACAAGAACCACAGACACACCAGAGGAGGCAGTCTGATCCTCTGGGCATGTGGAGAACCCTGGGAGCTGGCACTCAGGTGGATGTGATCTGACTCATGCTGACATCGTTGCACAGGGCACATTTTTTTGCATCTCAGTTTATGTAAATGCTTTTTCTCACATGTCAGTGTCTGTGTTTAACTTGCAGATCATTTCTTACATAATTCCCAGCCTCAAACAACACCAGCTCTGTATATATATATACGTGTATATATATATATATATATATATATATATATATATATATATATATATATAGTATATAGCACACACAGTCTTTTACATTGTCTTAATATTTACAGAGTACATTCATGTTATTTGATAGGATGGTAGGACCAGGGGGGAAACACTGCTGTGCTCCTTCCGAAACCTACAGAGAGCGAAACATGGAAGAAAGCCCCAAGGCCTTACACTGACACTGCTTAATGTTCTGCTTGATGTATTCCAAAGCAAAGAGAGAGGCTGCTTTGTGTTCGATAAGACAGATCGTTCTTTCTGCTGTTTCTCAACAAGTCAGTCGTTATGAGCGGATGGATTAGAAATGGAGGATCAGACGTGTCTCCTTTCATCCTCTATTCCATAATATTATTGAAGCACATTGCTTCCCCCCCCTCCCCCCCCCCCCACATCTCTATTACTGTAATTGGATTGCCCCTGTATGCCTTTACATACATTTCTCAAAGCAAACCCCGTGCTACGTATTTTATCATTAACAGGCATTTCTTCGTAAGCCTTTCTGCATGGTTGAGTCACACTGTTAAAAGTCAAGGTTTGCTGCTTTCAGATGAATTTGAAAGGAGGAGAAAAATCACTTGTAAAGGAGCCTTAGTTTCCTGTAAGTCACGTTATCAGCGTATGAAGCAGAGCTCAACACAAAAGCTGTATTGCCGTGACGGAAATGAATAGTATGAAGACGTGCAGAAAACCATTAAATAAACATTGCCAACTGGTAAGAACTGCAGCATCACAGTTAGGTCGCCACGGAAACACTACAAAGGAACATGATTGGCTGGTGGGGAACAGTGATCAGTTATGTCATCATGCGGTCCATGGACAGATCATTATTGTTTCCTGTGGATGTCCGTTAATTACCTGTCAAATGTCTGTCAAATGTAGGCTGTTATGTAACAGAGAAGCAGCACAACACTCCCTCTTTGTGTGTACATTGTCGATTCGGGTCGCCAGAGTTAAAAGTGCGTCACTGACGTTGTTTGACTGGATTCTGCATGCAAGATTTGCAGCCTCTCTTTGACACGATAAGGAAGCCCGCGGTCATCAGTGTAAACACAGTGGTAGGAAGCTTTTCCTGAAGCCGCAATTCCAGGCCAGACCAGTTGCGCCAGTGTCACGCGTCCTGGGAACAGCAGAGTACAGCACGTACCACAACCTGTAGCCGCCACAGGTTATGCAAACACACAGCTGCGCTGTCAAACCGAGAAGGGGACGGATGCATGTAGGGTGGAAACAGGGGGCGTTAACAACCAGCAGATTCTTCTCCTTCTCTGCTTCCTGCAGTTATGCAACGTTTCAATGGAAACAAAGCAGAGGAGGAAACAAACAAGCAACAAGCTCCCTCAGTGTCTCCGCTGCTGAGCAGCCGTTGGCAAGACTTCTGCAGCCAATTTGTGTGTGTGTGTTTTTCCTGTGCCTTTCACATTTGACTGGATGGATGTGGCGGTGTAACCAGAAAAATGTAGTTCAGCTGGGGTGAAATGTGCGTAAATAGCTGCCATTGAAATCCAGGAGCTTCTGGAAGCTGCACAGAAGCTCTTTTGTCCGTCGTGGACACACTGTGCTGAACATGATCCACACATAGAAAGTTCATTATCAACAAATCTGCATAGAAAAGCCTGACAGATAACACCGTGAACTGGATTATGTTACGTTTTTTAAGACTTGAATGGATTCCTCAGAATTAACATGCAGACTTTTGCTCCTGTTAAAAACCCCAAACATCATGTTTGAATGAATGTTTGAGAAATATATTACAGAATTTAAGCTCACATAAAAAAAAATAATGCCCCGGAGTAATATTGATGTGTGTATCTACAGGAAGTGTAACAATAGCTCCACATATACATGATGACAAAGAAGAACAAGAATAATCTCTATGCCTAAAAGTGACACTTCAGACAGATGATATAAAAGAAGAAAATATGGTGAAAATTCATTTTTGCATCAAATGATGTGTTGATGTGTGCGGAGCAAGGCTGTCTGTGTTTTTACTGTTCAAACACACTTTTCTGTTAACGAGACAAGAAGCCGCTCGGACACTGTGACTGAATCTAATTTTGCATTGATATGAGACAAGAGACATTTAAAGGACCTTTCCTGTGTGACATCTGTCCGTTCACGTCTTTATTTGATGTTGACTCTACGTCTCTTCTTGTGTTCCCAGGGAGAAGCTCCTAGCAGGAGGGACCAAGTTAATGGAGCTCAAAGAGGCCTTGGATCGTTGTGTTCGGGTCAAAGGTCAAAACATCACCTTCACCACATAGCGCTGTGGATGACTCGAATTAAACGACCACTTTGAAGCCATATCTCCTCACACTGTGTCTTCAGTGACTGCACCTGCTTATCTTCCACTTTCTAAAGTCGTTCAGGTTTTTTTTCCAGTAACAGTCACATATTTTCATCCTCAATATTGAGTTGTTTTGTATTTCAGAGAAAAAAAATATATTTTTCTTAACTATAATATTTAATTTCTATGTTTTATAATTATATTTGATATTTTGAACCACTTGGATATGTGATGCTGCATTGACTGTTTGAAAACATAAGCTACGCACTGGACCTGTTTGACATCTGTTATTTACTTATCAATATTCATCAAGAACATGGAGGCAAGTAGCTCATTTTAGAAACAAAATGTGTCAGCTGACATCGTAAACATATCAGATCTATGTGACAGCAGCACATGTTTGAGCGTTTCCTCTGCTGTCATGAACGCCACAATGAAAACACAGGGACAGGAAGTCATGTCGCTGAGCTTCGCCTTATCTTATCTCCGCTCTCCTTATGTTATTGTGTCACACAAATATTAAGGACAAAACGAAAGCATTATGTGTTGTTTTGTAAAGCCAGTCCAGCTCATTGTGTTGACATCACACAAAATATGACGCACATCTTGGTCAAGGCCTTAAAAAGCACAATGTTCAGCTTGTTTTCAGGTCTTACATTATGTCCTGCTGTTAGCACTAAGTTTTGTTTGCAACATTTCAGTTAATGATTTTTACCAAAAACTAAAGAAAATGTATATTTTTCCAGAGGTCTGTTTTTTTAACCCAATATAAATTTGAATATTTGGACCATAATTTATTTATTTATCAAGCCAAAGATGTCTACTACTGTTCAGGGTCCAGATGCTGTTTAAAAACTGTGACTAGAGTTTCTGAAAGTGCGTCATTATAATCACAATCTATAATCTTTGTTGTGATTTTCAGAGTTACAGTAAGTTCATCATTATATTTTTTGTCCTGTTTCATGAGTAGAAGCTTGTCTGCGTGTGACTGCATGTGTGTGGATGGTGACTAAGGGGATTAGGAGCAGGTGACGCCAGCAGACAGGCTGAGATTACACCTGCTGCCGGTGTGACACGGAGGAGTGTCAGCGGTCATGCAGGAAAGAGGTGAAGGCAAGGAGAGCTGATGATGGACACTGCACACACACACACACACACACACACACACACAGCTGTAATTAAACATTAAGGTTCTGTTTGTATATTTGGTAGTGGATTTCTAAATTAACTATTAAATTCAAGGCATCTTCATGCAGCATTAGTCTCTGTTGAAGTATCTGTATGTAATAAAATCTGACCTTGACCTTTTTTTGTTTTGTTTTTTTAAATTTAATAATAATTTTCTGAGGAACAAACGCATGCAGACGTTTTATCTGAATTGGCTTCCTTTGTTGACTGTGCACAGCATTATATAAACAAAAGGGACATTCAAATTAGCCAAAGTCTCCAATCTAAATAAGAGGAGGCATCAGACAAAACATTAAAGACACACCAATGTTTGAGTGTTTTTGGTTGGCCCTTTTTTTTGCATCTCTCAGGTGTCAGTAGAGATTATGAGAGACTCATTTGTGAATGAGCACGGGTTGGGATTTTAGCTTGCTCTGGCAGGCAGCCAGTAATGTCTGAGGTCATGCAGATGCAGCTCAGCCGGTCCTATTTTAACACTTCCACGGCCCAGAGTGACTGTCGTCGCCCCTTCCTGCTGAGGTCTGTTAGCCAGCTTAGCATAATCTCTCCTAAAAGACACGTAAGAGAAGCAGGAAAAAAACTGGCTTAGTGTGATAGTCCAGCATTGCAAGCTTAGACAACAGGGGCCAGGCTCCCTCCATCAGAGAGGAAGTTCATCATCAGATATATTTACTTTAACAGACAAAAATCAGATTTAAATGATTTATTAATTAAGAAATGTTACAAATGTGATCATTTTCTTTCTCTAACATTCCATCCAGAAGAATCTGCCAATGCCTGACACTTTAAAACACAAGAGCAAAAGAAAAAAGGATTTTCAGAAAACTGCATCCCTACATACATCAGTTTGTTTTTTTTAAATCACAATAACAAAATTTTGGTTAGCAGAAGCATGGTTGTGCGTGTTGTGGTGTGTGCACAAAAACTAAAACTAAAAAAAAAAAAAAAAACTAAATCTGGCACTGGTTAGATTCATTGACTCAAGCTGTTTGCTACTACTTTTATTTTACTGGTAAATCAGCAGTGTATAAAAAATATAAAAAAGGCCATCATTTAAAAAGCAATCCAGCTTGTTCAAAATGACACAAAAAGCCATAACAGGTGTTTTATCAACTCGCACTCCGAGTAAGGCTTCAAACCACTGACCTTTAAATGAGCAAAATTACATTTTCACAACAGAAATATTAAACTTTCAAAAGTCAATCATCACCACTCCATACTGCTACCTTCCATGTGACCAATAGTAGAAAGCTCATCTGAAAACCCTCAAAGTGACAAACCCTTAAACTCTAAGAGAAAAGAAAAGCACTAAATGTGTAGTAAATGTTGGCATATGACAAAAAATGAGAAAAACAAAATATATACAGCACAAAAAAAAACATTTTATGCAATATGCAAAGGCGTCATGTTGCTTTGGGCAACAAACCCTCCCACCCCCCCACCCGCCAAATATAAGCCAGTCTTCACTGAAGACCCCTCACGCCAGATTCCCTCATCCCCGACCCACACATATCCGCTCACACATACAGAACATCACGAAACACGATTACGTCACTAAGCCTGTTAGTTTGGAAAAAGGTGAAGCACTGTGAAAATCCCCAACCGCCTTCCCGTCTCCTCTCTCTCTCTTCAGTCAGAGAGAGGAGACGGGGCCTTGGCGCAGTCGTTCCACTCATCCGTCTCAAGGTTGTACACCTCCACTGTGTTGAGGAACTCATTTCCGTCAAAGCCGCCAACGGCGTAGATGGTTTCGCCCAGCATGGCCACACCTGCGTTGCTGCGTGATGATGTCATGCTGCCCAGTAACCTCCACTCGTTGCGGGCGGGGTCGTAGACCTCCACGCAGCGGAGAGCGTGGGAGCCGTCGAAGCCACCGACAACAAACAGTTTTCCTGTGAAGAATGGGAGATGCCAAAATCAGTAAAGCAAAACATACAGCTATTATTTTCATTTATGCAGCGCGAATTACCTGCATGGACAGTAACGCCAGCACCCCTGCGAGCCACGTTCATTGGGGCTATCAGAGTCCAGGTGTTGTTCTCGGGGTTGTAGCGTTCCACAGTGTTCAGACAGTTCCACAGCTCTGCCCCTCCAATCACGTACATGAAGCCATCCAACTCACACAATGCTGCCTGGTGTCTCCCTGAAAACAAACGTGTCAATTAAATACATTTTCATTTTGATTTCAGGCAGATTAAAGGGTCATATATTAAACACAAACAGACACATACTGATGTTAAGGGAGGCACAGTTGGACCAGGTTTTGGTCACTGGATCAAAAGCATCACAGTTCTTCAGGCCCTTCTGCCCACAGGGGTCCGACCCTCCCACAACATAGAGTTTGTTGTTCAAGGAGCAGACACCTTTAAAACAGATGATATGAATGAATTCAACAAACCCAACCTTATTTAAGCATTCTATCACTGTATTGCACCATGGACTGACCTGCATTGCAGCGGTTTGTCCTTAGCTCTGGCATTTGAGTCCACTCATCAGCATGTGGGTCGTATGTCTCCCCACAGCTCAGCTCATCAGAATGTCCGTTTGAGCCTCCAATCACGTACAGCTGACCCTGTGAATGTGGATGATGATACATGAAGCTGACAAACACTTGACAAAATTTGTCTTGTATACTTAGAACCACGAGAGTTAAGAAAATTTACAATCCCAACTGTTTGGACAAAGTCTAGATAAATATTTGAGTGTTTGCACAGGAGAAAGGAGTACTTCCCCAGGTAAATATTCAAAATGTCATTTTATTGCAGAGTAAATACTTTATAGATAAAGAAGAATAATGAACTCTACCATGAGCACAGCCATCTGGAATCGAGCCCTTGGAGTCCGCATGGGCGCAATGAAGGTCCAGCAGTCCTCGTTGGGGTCGTAACACTCCACAGTCCTCAGACACTCCTCTCTGTTGTAGCCACCTACAAGTTTAGAAGATCCGTCATGGTCTTTGATATACTATGTACCACATGACATACAACCAATGAGTCCCATGACAAACTTCCAGCTTAATGTTTCTCAGGGGCCTGGGCCTTGCCACTGCCTCTCATTCTATGCCAGCCATCCCCAGTCACTAAAAAGGACCCTCTCCTGATGGTTTGTTTGTACTCCATTTTAGTGCTAACCTGCTGCAATGAGTCTCCCGTTCAGACCTGCGATGCCCAGACCGGAGCGAGCGTAGTGCATTGGCGAGAGCGGATGCTCTTCAAGCTCTTCCGGCTGGGCCTCGAAGCTGAGGCTCTTCATCAAACAGGGTGTTGCAGAGGGAGATGTCTGAGGGCTGCTCCGACCATGCAGGAAGATCACACACAGCACACCATCCAGCACAGCCAGACACAAGTAGGTGTTGTCTATGGGTAACATTAGACATTGTTAGAGTAATCTGTGCAAGTTCTTCAGGAAGTCTTTAACCTCATCAACTGACTTACTGTGCAAGTCCACAAGGTTTTGGCCCTCAAAAAAAAAATAAAAAATGAAAGTCCAACTTACTTGTGGTCTTCTCAGAGGCGATGTACTTCCACTCTCTCCTGGCAGTCTGCTTTGGGGCATTTGCTGCTTGGTTGGAGGGCGACAGGCTCCCTGAAGAGCTGCAGCTCATCTGTCTCTGGGTGCTCTCCCGAACCGGTTTCTTCTGCAAGAGCACAGTGCAGCTATAGAAGCCACGCTTGCACCACAGGCCCACCAGTGGCCAACACCAGCTAATTATAACCCAGTCTATTCTTTGATCCAACTGGTCTAACAAAACTTGATTGAGCATGTAGTAAAATCTCAAGCCATTTGAACAAACACAGCACTGCAAACTACAGTCTCAGATCTAACAATCCAGCCACAACTCAAACCAGAGATTAAAAAAAAAAAAAAAGCTATCACAGCCCACTCGGTGTTGGGATTAGCCAACAATCTTGTTAGAAGATATGCTGAAGAGCATTGTAGCTTATATTGCTAATCTACTGACATGAGTGGCCAAATTGTGGTTATAAAATGAGCCCGGCACAGGCTGTGTAGTATTTTTATTCATGGCCAGGCTCAAACTGGAAAATAAAGCTGCACACTGCCAAGCACAATGTGGTATAGACTCTATTACAGTGAAGCCAGGCACAAGCTGTTTAGTACCTGCACAAACTGAAGGTGGTGGTCCTCCTCACCACCAAACACCTCACTGTGCCCCTCAACCACCAGCCCTCCATCCACCAGCTTATGGTCAGGAGAGTAGTACAGCGTTTGCACCTGAAAGACAAACAGGAACAACACCCATGTGGCTGTCTCCATGGCAACAGACTAAGAGCCTCAACATGAGGCAAGAGAGGAGGAGGAGGAAGGGGGAGGAAAAGGAGAGGCAGTGCTGTGAAGAGGAAGGTGTGGGGGGGAGGGGCAAAGATCCGGATCTTCCGTCGCTTGGATGGAATGCTTCTTTTAAAAAAAAAAAAAAAAAAAAAGACATATGCCACTGCAAAGTGTTTCAAAGATGTATCTGCCAAGTCTGCAAGAGCGGGTCCCCTTAATTTGCATGTTTTTTTTAAAAAAGGGGGAGCTGGTAAAATATTGAGACAGCATCTGGAAAGTTCTTCTGTGAAGAAAGAAAAGCAGGAGGGGTGGCCCTCTTCCCACCTCCGCTGCTTGGATACGGGTCCTCTAGTTGAAGAAGTTGTGTCATTGTGACTGGAGCCACAATAAGCAGTCAAATTCAGATGACTAACAGCAATAGTGCTGTTGTAACAGAGCTAGTGTTTGGACATTATCCATAAATAGATTAAATCCAATATTATATATACACATATTCAGTTGAGGTTTGGCAAATGTGTTGAAGCTGAAGTAATGTGTCAAATTTTAATTTAATGTAGATTAATCTGTAGGCCAGCAGAATATATTTGTTGTGAGCCGTTACTGTCCAATGTGAAATCTGATTTGTTTTTGAATGTGCCAATGGGTAGATGGTTCTGTGTGAGATTATGTGGAGCTAAGGGGGCAATCAATTAAACACATTGATTGTTTAAGGGCTCTAAGCAATGTGTACTTGTAAATACTACATGGGAATCATCTGTATGGGTAGCATGGACAGATGGGGGCACAGTGTTGCTTGGCTGCAAAGAGAGGCTGCCGAGAGGCAGTAGTGCTCCTCTCCTCCCTCTCTTTTCTCTGACTCATTACCCTGGTGGTTCAGTCCTGGCTCCTCAGTCTGGTCTCCTGCTGCTGCTAATAAACCTACAGGAAAGATAAATCAACGGGGAGGACGGCCTGTTAGTGCTGGAGCAACAATCACGCACCTGTTCAGTCAGTAAAGTGACAGTGAGAAAGCAAAAATCAAGGGTCAGACCTTTCAGAACCTTTTTGTGTTTCAGAGGAGAGGAGCACTGTAATACTCTGATGGCGTTGTACGTAAAACAACCACATACTCAGAAGACAACAGTGAAAACGGAAAAAAAAAAAACACCAAGAGCAAACAGCAGCTCTTTTTGGGCTCACCTCTGATTTGTAGTATGGTTCAGGGGAACAGAGTTTCTTACTGCAAAAACCTCAACAAATCGGAGGGAAAAAAAGAACAATCCTGACATAGCAGCATGACAATGGCATGCCATTCCTACTTCAGCCCCCTTAATGACTTCTTAATGTCAAAAACAGGAGGAGTCAGAGGGAGGGGAAGGGGCGAGGGAAAGAATGAAGTTTGGCCTTAGGATTGAGACTGAACGCCCTGCTACTGACCTCCTCCATCAGTCGTTCCAGTTGGTCTCCATTCTCCCAAAGGCTACGCTGCACCCAGTTGAGCACCTTCGAGTAGAGCTTGCCATTGCTGGGCAGTGTCAAGTTGTCTTCTAACATTACTTCTAACTGTAAACAAAAAAGGGGAAAACAAGGGTAAGAGTCATGCACAGCAGCACTATGCCATTTTGTGGTGTTTTAGAAACATTAAAATTTTATTTCCATGTTCTGTGCTAGAGTTTCATCTCCATTCATTCAACAAATAAGAAATATGATGAAAGTAACAGTTATTGTGACTGGCCTTTTATCTTTTCAGTGGAAACTAAGAAAAATGGAGAAAGACCTCCAATGCCAAATAAAATGCACAAAAATACTAATTTCACAACTACTCACAACTTACATGCTGTTCTAGCATTCCATCCCGGGTGACTAGTACAAACTCAACCAGTGGATTATCTTACAAGGCGAGCAAAAGCCTCCACCATGTAACCTGCCTACACTGCTGCATATGTTCAAGTCCTCTGCCCTAAATATATACTTAGAGGGATTTAAGTGCAGCAAAATCTGTAAGCAGCACACCTCCATACTGTAAGCATTGTTAATCGCATGGTAAAGTCAGAATGGTAAAAAAAATAGAAACCCTAATCCTGTATACCTTATTCAACCTAAGACCTCCAAGGTCTGGTCCAACTGGATTTAATGCAAGGAGTGACTGGATTAGACAACAGCCAGCAGCTGATGCAAAGAAAAAGACTGCCAAGTTATGTGTGCAGATTTACATACCTTGAGGCGGGGAAGTTTAAGGAAGTCTTCCTGTTCAGACACTTCCAGTAGATGATCTTGGATGTAGGCGTCTACCTTGGCCAAAACTCTGCCATCTCCCATTGAGCTAGCAAAGTTTCGGAAGGAGATGGCATTCTGAGCATCCATTTTAGACAGCAGGTAGTCACCGCAAATCTAAAGTGAGGAAGATATTCGACTTTCAGAATTTGATAACATTTGTATGAATATGATATACATGATATGTGACATAACATATCATACATATGTGACAATACAAACATGCCTGTTTGACTCGCTCCATCTTGAACCTTTTGGCTGCAGAGTAAACTTCCTTGACCAGTTCCTTGTCTGCCTTCAGCCTATGTTACACAGGAAAACAACCCATCCATCATTTTCTAAAGCTGGGAATTTTACAGAGATTACTTCAGACAAAAGAGGTCAAAAGTCAAGAAGTGTAACTAACTGGGCAGTATAGGCATAGTTGAGCAAGATCTCCACAGCCTCTGGGTCCAAGTCCTCAAAAGTGACATGTGAGACTCCATGAGGTTCAATATCACTGTTAAAGATCTCAAACAGGTATGGACTGCAGCAAGCCAAAACAGCACGGTGCGCCATCAGCTCATGACCACACACCTGCAAAACAGGAGAGATTACATCAAACATCTGTCTAAAACAATGCTGTTTAATAAAGACTTGTTGCTTCAGTACATCAGACTGTTCAGCAGTTTGGTGGCTTCTCTGAGGGTCTGTGTTTTTGTAGCAAACCATACCTGCAGTCTAACGTCGCAGAACTGACCGCTCTTTCTCAGAGCATTCATTTTGGCCACGGTAGAATCCAGAAAACTCTCATCCTCAAAGATCAAATAGCCATTTGGAATCATCTTGGTAAATTTTGATAGTATTCCTGAAAAAGACAAAAAATGCATTACAAGTAAAGCAATAATGGCTACTACAACTTGTGTTCTCTACTCTGTGCAACATTGTAATCGCAGGCTTTATTCATTGATGACCAGAGGGGATTAGGATTAGGTTGTGCATTGC
>JAVQJX010056096.1:0-30976 GCA_036025115.1 Ambassis agassizii
AGTCGGAAACACTGTGTCCAACTGTGAAATGTCCATTTGTATACAAGTGGCTTCAGCTGATTGTGCAGCTAATTGATTCTTTGAATCTAGAATCAGAACACTTAGAGCATTGGGGGACATAGATTAGGAATCACTAGATGTAACGACTCACAAACCCCTACTGTCTCTGTAGCATGTTGCTCTGCACCTACACTCATCTTAGTTCATTGTGGGATCAGTCTCATTAATGTTTACAGTGATGATTAGAACATGAACTTCTCACAGCTACATGTTAAGGCAAGACATTTATTTATTTTATTTATTTTTGATCTAAATCTGTCTGTACTGCAGTACTTTTAGCATGCACAGACTGGGTCCATATCATCTGATGTACTAATAATTTGTCTGGCACCTTGGTTTTATTCTGTAGATCAGCAATTGATTCATCGTTACAAGCTATCTTCTGGACTTTTATGTCTACTTGTTTAAAAAAAAAACCCTGTGCACTCTGAACAGCTGAGCACTCCCTCCCAATGTGATCTTTTAGTATCAGTATTTGCAGAAACATACTGTATATGCTACAGAATGGCACTGATGTTGGTTTGTAATTGATTTCATTTTGTTTTTTGCAAGCTTTTTTTTTATTTGCTGTGCTACTGAAACTGAATTTTGTTACTGGTGTAGGACAAATGTCCACAGGCTTGCCTGCTGATGACAGTGGATGGTTAATCTGGTGTTCATGTCCTGTGTTTATGTGCTACAGTGCTGGGAGACCAACGAATGTGTATGGTTGTTGATGATGCAAATAAACAAAACAAGTGGTCTATTCTGGTTGTGTATCCCATCTGTAAAAACTGACAATGCAACAAACTTTGTTTGAAATTTAGAGATGGGGACAGATGATGCCCTTGCAGTGATTTACTGTGCCAAGCAGAGCTGACTGCTGATTGATGATACCCTGTCATGCCACCATACTACTGTATCTCTTTGCATCCCATAATATGAAACCAAATTGCTGCCTTTACGTCATTTACATCTGCTAACCAGTAAACAGACAAGCTGCAGTAAACTGAGTCATTAATACATTTAGTGAAGATGTGAAGGAAAATAATAAAAATGACTAAAATATATGGTTCCAATGAGAAACTTACAGAAGTACAGAATATTGGTGCAGAAGCTCAATATTAGTCACATTGTAATCGGACTTTGTAGTCATCAGCCAGAGAAAAAAAGACCTTTGATGTATTCTGACATTACAGTGAGATCACAGTAACCTTTACCTTTGACCACCAAATTCTAATCATCTCCTTGAGTCTAAGAGGACATTTCAGCCAGATGTATTAAATTCCCTGCAGGTGTTCCTGATATATTGCACTCACACGAATTGAAGAGACATGAGGTCACAGTGATCCCTGACAACTACCATATTCCCCAGGTTTTTGTACCTTCCACAACCCAAATGTCTAAGAATAAACCTATGTGTCAGTTCAAGGAACTGGGTGGACTGCACCATAGTGTGACACACACTAAACAACAAATTCATACATGCTAGAAATGCTGCTATAGACAGCCATCATAAAGAATTGCTTCTTGAAAAGGCTCTCAAAAGTTTGGAAGTTTCAAGCAATAGAAAAAGAAAGATCAAAATCTCAAACCTCTTAAAAAAAAAAAAAAAATTCCCAGCATACTACTGTGGCTGTCTGACCCTCGGTTGATCTCGATGTGTCTGTCTGCTGATAAATAAAAAAAGACAGCAAGTTTCAAAAGAGGATTTCAACTTCTTCATATCTTTGGAAGGAGCAAACAGACAAGACAAATCATTTACTGAATCTAGTGACAAATCATATCGCTTTATTAACTGTATGTTCAAAATGTAATCCCTCCTGAGAGCTTATGGCAGGTACTTGATTACGAAGGCACTCAATAATGGTAAGACCAAGTTTGACATCACCAATGAGCGTGAAGCCCTTGATGAATTGAATTCAATATGTTGGGGGACTCTGTGCTTCAGTGCGATTTTTCATGATTGTGGTGCTAATGTTGTAAGCAAGATCATTAATTGCACTGGAGGTGTCAGGAGACTTAAATGTGCCAAGAGGCAGAGGCGGGCCTGTTTTAAACAGGCAAAAAAAAGATGCACATTGTACAACTATAACTGATCTCTGAAGCAATATAACTGGTAAAGTTCTAATAAGAATTTGTCATGGTTTTGATATAAAAAAATAATAATTCAAAACTAGGGAGACCTTTACTTATTTTGCTGTTAAGCTTATCAGTGTGCTATATTTTGGCGTTTGCCACAAAGCAAGCAGGAGAGCTGCTAGAGGCTACCGGCTCTTTTCCAGAGCTGAGCTGTGGTGGGTAACACAAGCAACAACTATTGAATCAATAGCAAGCCTTCAATCAGCTTGAATTATCTGCAATCCTAAGGTAAATATTCTAAAAGCCTTAATGTATAAATCTCTGACAGAGTCATTATCTGCCTGGGCTATACTTAATGAAAACATTTTTATTTCATGGGATGTGACAATGAATGTGGGAACCCATTATAATTATACAAATGAAATTCAATTAAATCCTATGAGGCTAGGAATAAAATGCATGGTTAGACATCTAATTATAATTTGTTTGTCAGTAAAGAAATGTGTGGACAAGACCATGCATTCCTGATGAGAAAAATCAATGTCCTCCAAAGGGAAACAGTGAGTGATAAATATGTCCCAGATTTTGTAGGATTGCTTGTTTATACATTCAGTGTTGGGAAGGACTTCAGCACAGAAACTTTACATGACATTTTTAGTCTGAAGGGTCAGTTCCTTTTGTTTTTTGTCTGTAGAGAAAAGTGCTGACAGGACACTTCCTCATCCCTGCACTATTCAGCATTTTGGCATATAATATTCATGTTTAAACCTAAAAAAAGACTGTAAATTGTTATAATAACTATAATGATTTGAAATAATTATAGTTTGGAAGAGGAAGAGAAAAACAAGTTGGTGGATATTGATCAGGTACTATTGCTCAGGAAAGTCTGACTGAGGGTTTAATTACTGTTCAGTACAAATTAAGAATGAAGAGATTCCATCTGACTGGAGGGCTGAATGCAGATTACATCCCTAATACTCTCCAAGATTGATCGTTTCAGCAGTAGATCCAAACCCTTTTGATATCTAAGAGTGAGGGTGTTGTCTCTGTATAGCACAAAAAACATGACAGCACCGACTACATATTAATGTGGTGTGGGGTTAAACCGGATAGAAATGTCTCATCATTCCACACTACTAGGGGAAAAAAATACCACAATTCATAGACACAAAGGGAAAAGAAATGCAGAGAGAAACCGCATTCGGTTGTGTTACTGAATCAAACATCGTCTGTTCGCTCCAGGCAATCACATATCCACTCCTCGACATCCTGATAATTTCCATCCCAGCAAAATGTCAATGAATTAATAATAGCTAAAGAGAAGAGGGGAACACAGCTGTGGGTTTAAAGAATTCATCAAAGAAAATAATTTTAAAATGTGTTTTTTTAATTCCACAAATCTCAAAGGAAATCTCCTTTTTCCCCTTAACCCTAATGTTAAGCATGTATCAGTATAAAAGGTTACATTTCACAATATACTGCAATATAAGTGCGCAAACTGTCCACTAAGTATTATGACAACATCTAGCAAGGGCTGCTGAAGGTTACAATGAATTGCATGTAATCCAGGCTGATGTAAGGGTATCTGAGCTCGCCTACTACTTTTATTGCACTAACCACAGCCTACTCTCTAGCAACTCTAGCAAGGGGTGAAAGGAGAATGTGAAGTGGGAGACAGAAGTAAGTGACAAATTTGGTCATGAGTTGTAGTCATTCCCTTGATATTCATCACATAGATTATCAACAGACAGCCAAAGTAGCAATTAATCACAGGTGAGAGTGGTGAAAGGTCATAAAGTTCAGACGAAAGGTGTAGGTCACGGCAGAGAGGAGACAGCAGTCTGACTGATGATAGACACCGTCACACCTCTATCATCCCCATTCCCAACCCTGCGGCACTTAAGACAGACTGCAAAATATTATTCCAAATAATCTCCTATCTCTTAGCCGTTGCCTCCAGTCACAAATGGTTGAGATGCACTGCAGGTCTAAACTCCAGATTGTGTGTTTCAGTCATCTATTTATTTAGTCATTGCTACCAGGCAGAGCTAAATCGTTTCACCAGGATAGGACATTGAGCGGCTGGCTTTTATGTTAGATTAGCTTCTTTACAGCAATCTTGTTCAGCTCCAGATGGATCAATATGGCTCGGATTTCTGGAGGTAAGTGCAGTGTGTATCAGGTAAATTATGATTACTGAAAAATGTGGTTATACATTTTTTGGTGGACAATAGAAGCTGCAAAGCCTATTCATGGTGGGAAAAATACAGGCAACACAGTGACAAAGTGTGAGGCACAGATTGGAACTATATCATATTACCTATAGTGCTGCGGTAAATACCCTGTTTACATAATTGTGTGTTTGTCCTGTGAAATACGATCCCAGAAGGTATATGAATGCTGCAGTCAGGCAAAAAGTTGTTCTTTCACGCGCTCTGAAAGCTAAATTTGTTGGTGGTGCATTATGCTAATCAAGCTATTTATTCCCATAACTATGGTTTCGTATACCTGTCACCCACAGCCATTCAGCAAAGGCTTGATCAAAACCTTGAATGTTGGCAGCTTCCCACTGAGAAGGGTGATGAGGGCTGAGTATGCTAGTTTTTGTATGTACTCTACAGTCTCTATTCATACTGAAGCATGTCCTCTAAGGCAGCTCCATGGCTTTGATAGTATGGAGTAAGAGAGCCCTTCTCTCCCCAGGGTCTGATATAATGAGAGTGAGCTCACTAAACATGATCTGCCGCTCTCTAAAATAAGCTACTTGAAATGGCTAGTCTGAAACAGTACAACAAACAGCACTGATTCATTTGTACACATGCTTTCTCTCTCTCTCTCTCTCCCTTTGAATGGAGGGCTAATATGTTTTAATGTGCGACAGAGAACGATACAAAGATGGAGAAAGAGAGCAGGAGCCTGGTTTTATGTGTATTCATTCAGGACTCACACACTTTAATTATTTCCTATAGGAGCACAAAGAAAATGTGAAATGACAGATTTTAAATGATTGCATTCAAGGTTTGAATTTGTACACATATGAATAGAAATTTACTGAGCAGTTACTACAAGAATAATAGTTTAACTGTTCCATTTCTCATATTCAGACATTATCTCGTTCAAGATCTTATCACTTGGAGACGGGACACTGGGTAATCAACAGAGACATTATTCAGGCAACAAGGTACATCTTTTGTCAAACAAATCAGGACTATAAACTAGTCCGAGAATCAGCACAGTTTGTCAGTGGTGCCACAGGAATGCATTTTGCATCTCTGAATGTGCATATACAAGAGCATTTTATTTGCTGAATGCCCATTTTCTTTCTATTTAACCTTTAAGTGACCGAGCATTTTCAGACACTGGCAATTTCTGTGTGAATTATTACACCAGGAATATAATAAAATCTACAGTGGAGTGATATTGTGATATTGATAGTGCCGGTTCTTAAAAACCAGACTGAGCTCTAACAGCCTGCTTTTGTGGCCTAATTTAAGAAGTGGAGCGCTATCTCCTGTTCCTCTGCCCTTTTTCATGTCCTGTTTACCACAGGGAAAACCTGTCCAAGATTCCCTGCAATTAGCTTTGTTCAAAAAGGCATTACCTATAAGCATCGCTGATGCCGACTGTAAATGCTGGTGACACACAATTTGCTGTAAGTTTGAAGTAGAAATTATGTTGTATGTGTAATACACCCCCATTCACAGCTACACATTTACAATGTACAGTGTGTCTACATAAACATCCCCCCAGCTGCATGATTCAAGTCTAATTGTCAAACAGATGATGAATCTGATGTTGGCGAAGCAAAGAATCTTTTCTCATCTTACCATTAACTGAGATAATTGGTCGCAGCTGCCTCAACTGTCAGCGAAGAAAAAGGCGGCTCTGAAATGTCAGAAGTTATTTTTTTATGTTTAATCAGACAAAGCATAGCTATCAGCAAGGGTTTTAATGCACAAAAAAAACAAATAATTGTACTTTACAAGTAAAACACAAGACAGATATCCATCTAATTGATAAGAAAAGGTGAAATGTTCTATATCATTTCTGAGATCAGTTTTCATCTGACCTGACTAAAAGTCTTTCTATGCCTATGCTTTTTGGAGTTGAGACCAAACTATTCCCTCTCTGCCCTCAATAATGGCCTCAATTTAAGCTTTACTGTGCCTTACCTTCCCCTTATTCTCACTTCCTTTTGAGATACCAAAGCTTTGTTCACTCTGAGCTGCTGGAAATAATCACAGGACATGAGATGAATGAAAGTGTTGTGTTTGTAGAAGTTTTCCTGGGTTCACTTTGTGTATTTTACGGGGAGTCTGCCTACCCCGAACATACTGTGTTATATATTCTTTGAAGAGACAAAAAAAAGCCAGGTGAAAACTCTGATAAATGTAGCCGGTGATAATGTAGGTCTTATGGAAAATAATGCTATCATGCGCCAAAGAGAGATAAAGAAAGGATCAGACATCCATTTGAAGCGCTCGTCACAAACAGATCCACTGTCTGCACAACTGTGAGTAAAATGTGTTTATACTGGCAGGCATGCATACTCACAGGCGTGGGATGAACATTATGTATTCAATCAGGGGAGGGGAAATATATACTCCATGCGTTTTTTTTCACAGGGTCATAAAAGCTACAGAATCCTATACATGACTATTAACATAAAGGCAAATGTCACTCCCTGAGCATTTCCACTGAAACCATGATGCTGTCATGTTTATCTAGAAAACAGTGGAATAAAAGGTGGCATAACAGGAAGTGTGTGTGTGTGTGTGTGTGTGTGTGTGTGTGTGTGTGTGTGTGTGTGTGTGTGTGTGTGTGTGTGTGTATTTGTGATAATCAGTGTATATATATATATACACTGATTATCATATTTGAAAAAATGTAAAACATTATATAATGTTTTACATTTTTTCAAATATGATTTCAACTGTAATGAATGATAGATACCTTTTTATTCATTTTGTATCTGCTTGGGTATTTATCAGTTTGAAGCAGAGATAAAAACAGATGAATCCTTTTGAATCTTAATCAGTGTTGCAGGAGGACCTTCACTACCTCAGGGCAACAAAAAGTCAACAGAGAAATGTAATATCAAGCATGCTACAATGTATCTAATTCCAGCATAATATCTTTGTCTATCAATTATTGTGCTATCACAGAAGGTAACACTAAAGCAAGCAGACAAAGAACATAACATACAAAAGCATCCTAGAACTGCTTGCATTTCTTTTGTTGCAGAATTAGCATTTGTGAATTAAGGTAGAACAATAGAAAGTATTAAATATGCTCAAAATGTGCATGGTCAGGGAGTATGCATTGATAGTGACTGTGTGAATAATTAATATCTTTAATCAAAGAACTATTTTTGAGCACTGGGTTCACTGAAAAGGCACACTCTTTCTATTCTCATTTACACATCCACAGTGTTCTTAGCTTGCTGTTTAACCGAATGGGTTTTAACAACAGGTTTGCCAGCTCTGCTTTTCCATGTCTATCTCTCTGTTGTATAGAAAAGGCACATGAAATATCAAAAGGCCAAATACGTCAGAGCTCAAGAGATTGGAGTGGAAGGGATTTTCCTCCATTGCACAGTGCTCATAACCATTGGGGTGAAGGAGGGGCAGCTGGAATTCCATTTCTCAATGAGAAAATTCTTCATCGTGCCTCCTTTGCATTACAACGATGTTTAAAATTCATAATATATATGGCAAACTGCAACTGTAAACCACTACATTCCCCCATTTTGGGGAATAGAAGCAAACATACAATAGAAACACTGCCTTTGAGAGGTTAAAAATATCCCTACCCACAACCACCTCAACATGACAAGTGTGTCCGAGTCACTAAGCACACATTTAATGTGATTAGGGTGCTCATGTAATTTCTAAAGTAATTTATCCAGTGACTACAGGACGAGCACTGCAGTCTGATGTTATTCATACCTATTTGAATACATCCATTTAATTCCCCATATCATTAAAGACTCATGAACCAATGTCTTGTTTCTTTCGACCCCACACAGAGTTCAGTGAAGCTGAGAGAGAGAGAACTGTAGGTTTGTAATATTTCATCAGAGGTCTATTATACTGATAAAAGGGAGAGGATAAAAAGAAGGGCCATTACAGATGAGGATCCATGCCAGGTGTCACTCTAATTTAATCGAGCCACTAAAGACAAAGAGGCGGCCTAAGGGAAGCCCCTCAATAACAGGACTGACTGCAGATGACAAGTGGCACAGTAACCTGTGATGGAAGGGACAGAGAGCAGGCTTTAGGGCAGCTTCACCCTGCAAAAAATAATGAATGGATTTAGGAGCTTAAGGGTACAAAATGTGTTTATGTATTAAAAACGAGAAATCAGAAATATAATGATCTGACTTACACTTGAAAAAAATGCAGCAAAAAGAGCAGCAAATGGAACGTCACAGCTTCTAAATGCAGAGTTTCATTAGAGATGCAAGGGAGGTAGAGCATACAGGCTTTACCCAGTTTTTAATAAAGGAGGTATTTCACATTCTCTCTGCCATATTGGATTTGTCTGTGGATGAGACAACTGTGATCCCTAGCTTCAGATGTTTCTCTATCTGTAGCAGTGTATAATTACTATTTAGATCAAGGTAATCCATGATAAGGTCTGAACAGATCAAAGAAGACTTGGACACAATTGTCTTGGCAAGCAGTTGATAAAGCTGCACTGGTCCAAAGTTTTCACATCATGGCCTCAGTGGACTCTATGCTTAAATCTATTCTGATGAGAGAAAGGTCGACTGATTTTTAAAAAAATGTGGACACAGGCAGATGCATAACATAAATTATGCTTAAGCAACACTATCCAGGTCATTCAGATATTCAATACAGCACTTCAGGTCCTCAAGAAGATTTGCAGGATTAGAGGTTGTAAGCCCGGCCAGCTCAATATATTGATTCCCCCCTCACTGAGAGCTGCATTCTATTTCCCAACAATTAGATGCACCTGAAGGTTAATATGGTGCTTTGTTAATCTGTTGTGTTGTCTAAAACTAACTCTCTCTCTCTCTCGCTCTGTCTTACCCTGTCTTTCCCTTTTCCTCAAATACTGGTGTAACTCTGCCAAACGGCTGGCAGGGCACTCATACTGCTGTTATAGAGGTCATTCAGTAATTAGTAACACCATAATATTAAGGTAGAGGCTTACTCTCACAATGCCTGCAGATCTTCATCTGAGGTTACATCATTGGCTATAGTACTCCCCCCCCGCACACACACACACACACACCCACACCATTATGACCTTGTAACCATACTAACTCCTTCCATGACCACAGTATGTTTATAATAGGGCTGCCTCGTATACATGCCCTGTGGCAATTTTGTTTCTATCCCCGAAGGATGATTTTATATTCTGAGGAGGTTACAAGACTTATGGCCGTGTGAGGATGAAATTTCTCACATGGGATATGGGGGACATTTCTCCAGTGCTGCATACATTGGGCTGAGAGAAGTAGAAATGACAGCAACATTACATGGTTGAAATGAAACCTCCATAATGTTATCCATTTTTATTCATAAGAAGCTATGACATGTTTCTCATTGGTTTATGTGTGTGAATGCAGAGCGGTGGAGGGGATTTTGTAGCAATTTTCAGTCATAAATCAGGGACAACTGGGAATTATGGGGTCAACATAAATATAAAGTGATAGTGTATTTGAGGGTGTGTAGCAAGCATGGTTTGATACAGGGCTCACATGTGTTCATTTTATACTACTACAGGCACAGCCAGCCCAATGAATTCATACATCCTAATCTCAACTGAAAGTGAGCAGCAGAGCGAGGAAGAGGCTGATACTGACCAACTAGGAAAAAGAAGATTAGCCACAGAGGTTTTCAATGCTGTCTGCTATTTTAGGGGGTAACTAATGGTGACTGAAAAGGCAAACAATGAGACTCTGGATCTACAGAAAAAGAAGCTGAAACTGCAGGGGGAAAAGTCCTGTAAAAGCTTTCCAGGTGAAAATGTAAGATAATACTTGTAGTTACTATCACCGGTGCTTATCTATATTTCTTATATAATTCTCTGAATGTATTTTTACCATTAACTTTTACACCAAAGAGCTCTTTTCCTTTAAAGATGATAATTTAAGCAATCAGGACTAAAAGAGAGTGATAATTGGTTTTAAAACTTTTTTCTTCTGTTCTGTTACGGTAAAAAGGTTTCTTACAGAACACTTGAACAGACTACTGTCATTCAGACTTTTCAAGTCCATTGTGCAAGTTGGGAAATGAGGGGAAAAAAAACAGCCTTGATGAAAAATGTAGCTTCCTCTGTATGGCTATTAATAGTCAAACACTCTGCACTGTATAGTTAATACATTGACAACATAGCTCAAATAGTATTCATGGGGTATTTTCTTTCTCCCAGACATTAACCTCCACCTGCCAGGGGATCACCTTCACCACCCCCTCTTCCACACCCTCTTATTGTCAGCTCTACAACAGCTGATTCTGCAAAACTGAGAAATGAAACAGGGTGGCTTTACCGCATGTTGGTATGATTCCTCGGAGTGGGTGTTTTTTTTATCAGTCAATACTTAAGGTATATGATGTAATGCTGCTGTCATCAAAGATGCTGATAATCTATGAAACATCACCGCAGGCTATTTGTCCCTCTTGTCCATGTGCTACAACCTGGCAGTGAAAATGAAGGGAGAACACCGCAAGGTACGTATAACACATATCCTTCTCGTTCAATTATACTTTATCCTGCAGAACTGCTAATTTAAGCCATTAATTCAAGCTCACACTGTTCTCAGAAACCTTCCATTTTCTCATCTCCTTACCCTCCTCCTTTCCCCCCTGGTGGCGGATGGAGAAGCAGTTGGGGGTACTGCCTCAGTAATTGGAGAAACCTTCTGAAACATGCAGATGAAGCAGGGTGAGAAGGAGAAGAGTGAAAGTGGAAAAGGAAAACAGACCACATTCCTAATTATCTGCCCCTTCTCTCCCATTCCCTTTTTCTTGCTCTGACAGGGTTACAGTCGTACAGCGTAGGCTCTCTCTCATTCTCATGCTGGCCTCTGCATAATTATACACAGTGTACATGGCTGAACAGGGATTGATGCTCACATAAAGGCCTGAGTGAGGAGCGGGTTCAGAGGAAAGCTTGTGCTTTGATGAGGGGGTTAAGAGCACTGTCAGCACACTCACACTTACACATGTTACAATGAATCACCCTGTCAGCTGACACAAGCTCCCTTACATGAAACTTGGGACATACAGCTATATTTGCAAAGTGTACACCACAATTAAATATTTTAGCATTAAAAAACCTAAATGTATCTAAGAGAAACTGCAAATCGGAAGAGAGAGATGGCTGGCCCAAACAGGAAATAGACATCTGAAATAAAAGTGCCAGTTTCAGCAAGGTCACACTCATTTCTTTTCAAATGATGAGAAGAGCATGAGATGGGCTGTCTGTTTTTTAATAAATCTACCAAGGCTACTCTGGTAGCACACAGTTGAGCAAAAATATGAAATAGAGATTGAGTGAGCTGTATTATTCAAAGCAGAGCACAACAATTGTTATTCTCACAAATACACAATGCAATGTGTATAAATATCACATTGGAGGTGTACTAACACTGACTCTTTGCGTGTACTTTCGCATTTATGCAGTGCATAGACCAAGTACTCATAAAAATTCTAAATACGGGGTATTCATTTTCTATTGCCTTAAGAGTTCACCAGCTTGTGGCAAATCTTGCTGCAGTTCAGTGGGTCAGAATAAGAAGTTATTTTACTTTGTTGTATCCAAAGAATAATCAGGTAGGCCTACAGTGATTACACCATCAGAAGATCAATAAATCAAAGAGAAGAGAGAGAAAAACTTCAGGATATAATCCTGCAAAACCTCTCTAGTATTGGTCTCAGAAGATGAAACATATTGCAGCAGGGGAAACACAGACACCAGGCTATGGGCAATGTTTACCTATGAGTCAAAGAACAGCAGAAAATGTAAGGAGATCAACAAAGCAAACAGTACGACAAACAATAAACTACTTGGGGCTAGGGTCATTAGAGCCTGAAAGTGTTTTGCTGGACAAACTGAACTGAACTGCACCTGCACTGAACTGACCTTAACCTCAAAGAAGTGGAACTCCATTCCCCTGAGACAAGCCACACCCCCTGGTTTGGTTCATGCAGTATGTTTCACTCTGCAGCATAATAATGAGCCCAAACACACTTTCAAGATCTGCTTAAAGAAAATAGACCAAAAGGTCTAAGAGCGTAGGTCACTGCCCACAGCCACTTGACCTCAACCCTATTTAAAATTTATGTCTAGATATCTAAAAGGCAAGCATTTCTGACTTCAGTTAGATCTTTGGCACACATTTAAAACATGCTAGGACATGTATTATAAACATGTAATATAAACATGTATTTCTAAGCTTTAATAAACATTTTTCAGATAATGAAACTTTCCATTAAAATGAATCAACTGAACAATTTAAAATGAATGCAAAAATATTTGTCTTTAATTTGGATTTCTGTTTTATGATACAACTGTTTGAAAGTCATTTTTTTTCTTCTCCATACAGACATACATATTTGTAGAAGCTAATTTCCAGCAAAATAGAGAGCAGAAGCACTGTGAGCATTCTTCCTATGGTTAAGCCACCTACCACAGATAAAGGAGGCTCAGCACTACCACTCGTGCTGTGTGCCAGGGTGCTCTTATCAACCCGCCATGAGGCCATAGAGGAGTAATAGGATTGTGACTCACAGAGAAAGTGCCATGCTCACCAAGCAGGGAAGGGCTAAGGCACAAGTGTGTACGGCCTCTGCGGATGTCCAGCCTCAGAAAAGCAAAGAGGAGCAGGAGGGGAGGATGTGTTCTCCTCTCTCCATAAATAACTGCACTAAATTGCAGGCTTTGGAGGGTCAGTGGGACACTGGTCTGCCAGTGTATATCTGAAGGCCTGGATATAACCTGTAATCCTGCAGCCCTGAAAACTAACAGCACAGCAGTTACGACAAAATGTATTTTCTGTAAAATGGAAGCCTGGGCATTTATGAGCTTGGGGAAAGAGAGGGGAGAAGAGCAAGCAAAAGGAAGACAGTTAAGGCTGAGTGCGTGGGGTAGCGTGGTTGGATGGAGGGTATTTTATATTTTGTAGTCAGTGTCTGAGCGGTAGACTCTTTCCTTGGCTGGCTGGGTCCCAGCAGCAGCACAGCATTCACTTTGTACTCGGAGGAGAAAGATGAAAGCCGCACTGGGTCAAATAGGGATGGGAGGAGAGAGAGAGGAAAGGCAGATGAGGGGGTGCTTTATTTGACAGACAGATCCTTTTGGTTTCAGATGCTGGCTGGGTGTGACTGTTACCATTCAGTAAGAACTCTCTGGGTTAAGCAAGCATTCACAGATAAAACAGTGACTTAAAAAGTTGTACTGATTCTCTGTGATGATGTGAAATCAGAATCCTTGGGCACCAAAGTAAGATGATATGTTTCCTCTCTACAGTGCATGCAGAGCCACAGTCATTATACTGCATTTCAGTGACTGGGTGTGTATTTTAAGGCCTTTTTCAGGCCACCAGATCAAATAACCTTTTCTAGCTTAGTCAGCTGTATTCTTAATGTTTTGAAAAGCTCTTCTTGAGTGGTTTGCATTTCCAATCAGATTCATACAGATACACGTGACTCCATGTGAATGGATGGCATCTAGTCTAAAATGTCTGGAAACACAGATCCAGTTTGATAACATGTAAATGTTCATAGTCGGTCATAAAAACTTCATTTGAGAATCAAATCTGATTTGATACAGTCAAAACAAAGCCTTCATTACATCAGTGCCCAGCACTCACAAATTTAGGCAATAAAAAGCAAAGTACCAACCGAGATGGCCAGGCATATTGTTTTGCTTTGTATTTTAGGATACGCAATAACAGCCCAAGGCTTTGAGCAGGGTGCTATAGTGAAGATGTAAGGTTATTACTGAGAAGTAGAAATGGTGTGATGTTTGTAGATACACACACACAGGCATGGGCTAGACCTACCCTACAGGACTGATAATACATAGAGTTAGAGAGCATGGCTGAAAAAATGAAAAAAGACATTTGTTCATAATATTCTGCTGTAATCCTTATGAGAATGATTAGTAATTTGCTGTGCATAAAAACACTGGCATGTAGCATAATCGTGGCTGGGGAAAAAAGAGATTTTGATAATAAGCACATCTGCATACCATATATATATATATATATCTGCATACCAGCTATAAGCTGTCTGTCTTATTTAGCTTGATGGATGGTATTGTTTAATGCTACACAATCCCATCAGGAAATGGGCTGCAGCTAAGAAGGCTACAATCGATATCTGGAAATTTCTTGCATGGAAAAGACACTTTTTGTTTTAAAACAAATCTCTCTCAAAGTAAACAGGATTAGTAAACCCTCACAGGACAACATTTAAAAGTTAATCATGCTAAGCCAAATATGAATTTAGGAAAACCAAAAGACATTTCATTTCATATAAAAAAAAAACCAACCGTTTTATATTCCACAAACTCAAACAATTTTTTTAGCTGTAATTACATGGTATGACAACAACATGGCCATAGAATTTCATTTTGATCTTTTAAAATGGTGCCAACATTATATTATCATGCCCGGGCTGCCTGTCAAACTGTAATCAATCCTAAAATGCACACGCATAAAATTATGGACTCATTTGTGGCAGGACAGGACTGTCAGCTATTGTTACGTGTGTCAGCAAGGACACGGTTTCTGTTTGCCCTGTGTTTGCAGTGTTGTAATTTATTTCTTGTCAGGCTTGATGAGATAAAGTGATGAGTGGTAAGAGATGGTCTGTCAGGAGGAGACAGGCTCTTTCTTCTTGGTGCTTTTTTGGTTGCTATCAGGGGTTCTGATCTGGTTAAGAGCATGGCTGTCACACTGAAGGGGTCAATAGTCCTCACACTGCAACAAAACCTGTTTTTGTTCTCTGACTGACACTGACTTACCACACATACAACTGCTGTCAAGTGTATAAATGTCTTAATGGGGAAAAGCATTTCAGATTTTGTTGATAGAAAAAAAACCCTTGAAAAGAAAGAAAAATTCAAAATGGATAGTAGGCATGATAATGGTCGGTTAAAGCTTCAGGAAGGTAGACAATGTGGGTATATACTGCAAACATCAAACACCATACATATGTAATACGTAAGATGATAACCAATGTGAGAATGGTTGAATAAAGATCAGGGTGTTAAGTGACATCTGTGACGGAGGCTTAGAGATTTCAATGTTATCCTACTCACACGTATCTGGATGACAGAACCTACAATACAGTGCTAGCAGTGCAGAAAACATGGCTTTTACATACTGTATCACATCACAAATGCACTGTTACTGGTATAATTAAAACATACATCATTATACGAAAGCAAAATCTAGCATCTGTGTATGTTAATAGAATAAATAAAGCTGTCATCTGGTGTCAAAGTCTGAATTTCAACATTCAAACGTTACTGTATAAAATTTGCAAATTATCTGTTCCTATTCGGCATGCTGCGCATTTGGATAGCTATCTGACAACCTACGGAATTTTTTTTTGCCATCAAACACTTCAGTTTTCTTAGAACAAAGATTTTCTCTCCTCTTAATATTATGTATGGATTTTTTCCCCTGTTCATTTATGTCTCCTAACTTGTCACATAAAAGGTTCTTATCTCTTCTTCCTCTGAATTTTCTATCTTCTAATGTCTGAATGATCCACTAACCTGATCCATGGGCCATCAGTACATGTTTGAAGTTTTTGTGCAATGTGATATTTTAACTTTACAGGTGAGATTGCTTTCACTATACTGTAAGTACTTTTTCTCCATCTGGTTGTCTCTTCTGAGTTGCTACTCCATGCTACTCTCTCTCTCCTGTCCAAGAAGAAGGCGACTGTACTTTATCACTGGGTGAGTTTATGCTTCAAAACACACAATCCTGTTAGGGACTGGCACAAATATGTCTGTTTGATGCCAGTCAAAATAATGCGGTCTGTTTAATGAGCATAGGGCATACTGCTACCCACAACAAGACTTAAACAGGTCTACCTGGTGTGGCATCTATTGGGAAAATGCCCAAAACAATAATGCATTCAAATCTGTTAACCTTGTTTGGCAGTTTTTAAATCTGTGTGAATGTGTGTGTTTATGGTTGTCCTCTATGAACCTTAACAGCAAGACCCGGGTGCTATTGTGACAAAGTGATGGGGCCTTACTAATATGAGCCAACTGTCTGATCAGGATTCAGCAGGTGTTCTGCGTAGAGGAGACTGACGTTTGCTTGGGACCATCCATCAGAGCTAAATGGCAGATGGTCCTCTCTGTGGCCAGGCAGGAAGTGCACTAACACAATTGCTGCAAAATCACAGGGAGCACTCTACCTGCTGATAATCCACTTACGCACAGACAAAGCTGCTTTAATCTGCCCACTCCTTCCCCACACACCCCCATCACCACATGACAAGGCCAAGATACATGCTGGAGAATCACCATTGATCCAATGCATGTACTGTACACATGTGTTTTAATAAAATCCCTAATTACTGCATATATGAAAGGAGGATCACACAGAATGCGGTGTGTGAAGACAATCAGAATATTACAATGTTTCTTTTGGTTGTTGTTTTCATAATCAACTGAAAAACATAGTATATAATAGAAGAATATGGTACGAGACAATTTACATAAATACTGACCAAAAATACATGGTGAAAAAAAATTACAAGCAAAAGTACAAAGCAAAAAACCTTGAGCGTAATCATGCTCAGGGGGAAACCTCCTGCTTGGTGTCAGCTACTATCACAAAGGTTGTTTAATGAACTAGGACGCTGCCGGCACTAACATACAAAACCTTTTAGTTATGTCATCTGGCCAATATGTAATATTGTATGATTATGAACTGCAGAATGACCTCTCTGTTCCTCCTCCATCATCATGCCTCTTTCTTTTCAGTGTAATCAATGCATGTGCTCAAACTTTCCATAATGTCTCATCATTCAAAAATACTCCAATTCTTCATTGTACCAGTTATTTGTAACCGGCCCTGAATGTATACCAAACTGTTTCTACCAACAGAGGACTCAGGACTCGCTGAGCAGCCTCACACACACTCCTGCAGAGCACTCTGCCAGCTTCCATCATACCGTCCATGGAGTCTGAGCTGGTGCCAAAGCATTGTCAATAAATTGTCTCATACTTGTACTGTGATGTTTCCTCCAGTTTTTTTTTTTTGTACTCGCTGAAAATAATTTTTAAAAAGTAAATCTATTTTGAAACATTTGGTTCCCTCTTGACCTCAAAAGCTAACCTACCATTACTGCCTTTAATAATTCGGTTGCAACATGTCTAAATAATTCCTCTTATTTCAAAATCACCCCCATCATTTCATGTTCTTTTTTTCATGTTCTTAACAGACAACCTTAAAATCACCCATCAAATGTCATGCATGAAGTTAAAAGTCATATTTTGCGCAAGCTATTGTGTTCCTGTTAGATAATTTACTGTGTACAGTTTGCAAATTAACAATTGGGTCCATGACGCTTATTAGAAAAGCTGGATTTCAGGGTGCAATCAGCCGGCACCTTGAAGTCCCTTAGGAAGTCATTATATACAAAGATGGAGATTGCTTGAGATCTTTTGACATGTTGTTTCTGCTGATTGGGATTCATTAACAAACAGAGACTTATTGAGGCCAAGCAGGAGGATGCTACATTCATCACTCTGGTATCAGACAGGTCTGTTGCAGTAAAACTCAGAGGTGTTTTTCCTTATGAACTCATCTATTTAACAGTTTGAATAACGAGTCGTCCTCTTTTCTCAAGGCATGAATACTGGAGCTCTGCAGGGAGAAGGTGTCAGAGCAGAATAAGTGCTGGAGAAGGAATGAACAATTAGTGTGGACTGGTGGAATAGTTCCATGACAAGAAAGAGGCAAAGGGGGAGGAAGCTGTGAAAGAGGCCAGGTGCAATATCACATCCTTCCTGTCAGAGGGTTTAAGAGGAGAGCAGAGGAAGAGTGTTTAGCTCCAAGGGACGCATGTGGAATGTTGACCACAGGTTGGAAGAATCGACTATTCAGAGTGTGTCTGATCTGTGTGCCCTATTGGATTTGGGGAGGTATCTACCAAGTAAAAACTGTTGCCAGCGTCTTTTGAGGTGCTTGGAATACTGACAAGGAAAATCAGGTCTGGAGGATGAGAGCTGACCTTGATCACAACAGCTGTGATACTCTGCTTAGGCGGCATATAAGTCAAAGGAAGAATGACACCATACATTTTCTATCTGGGCTTAATATCTTGAGAATGTCTAAAAGGAGCATTTCCTCCATTTAACTGTGAAGAGATAAAAAAAAAATGCAGTTTAGAGTAAAAATATCTTTTAGGAAATGAAACTGCATTAGTTATTCACAGCCCACATCTATCTTCTAGTTTCTCCATGTACTCCAGCTTTATTTTCATTACATTATGCTGAAAAATCAATACAAATGACATTTCCTGTATATCAGTAGGCTGCTTTTTTTTAGTCACTGTTTGTTGTTGCTGTTTGGTCTTGCTCCAAATCCTTCTATCTTAATAAAGTATCTTACAGATCATATGAAATGTGCAATATTTGAAAACCCTTACAACCAATATGATTAAAGGTGAAATGCAATTAAAAATCCTTCCAAAAACATAGTGATAAATAAATAAAAATTACATCTTCCTCCTTTCCACTTTAAAATGACCATGATTCTGACTAAAGGGTAACATTTAATTGTCCTTCAAATTCTGATTACCCGTCTCTTTGATTGACCTTAAGTGCTCGAATCTCCATTCAGTGGTGATTACTATAAGAACTTTTCCGACTAGTTAATTGGTCCTATTAGTAGCTTTTTCTTGAAAGGGCTTCTTATTTCTCCCAAGGGCAGCAGGTGTTGAAAGAACAACACTGCAGCCTCTTCATGTTAGGAGGACCACTCCAAATCATACTCATTAAGGCAATTCAAATATAAGGACACTTACATAATTATGTGCTATTAAAGAGCTCAAACAAGTTTGAGATTGATTTTAGTTAGTCAAACCCACTGCCACCGTGAAGTTTTAATTGCACTCTGACAGGCAAATGATTTTAACAGGTCTTGAATGTTACTTTTCTATCACTGATGTACTAAAATATTTTTGCCATCTTTAGTTTTTGTCCAGATCACAGAATGTCCTTGCTTGGACATTTTGCTGAAGTAGAACAGGGCCCCTGCTGAGAATTCTTGATGTTTGTCCCTCATTGATTAGTAGGTCTGTTAACAACATGCACTAACATCTCAATTCTCTGGTGAGATGAGTGCCAGGTTCAATAACCACCCTCTGTTCAGATAGTCAGAGTGCCATTTTGCTTGTCACAAGTCTTTCAGTCTTCATTGACTTTTTTTCTTCCAATGTCAATATCAGCCACTTATTCACACAGCCATAAGTACAGAACAGGTCTTGTGGGTAGAAAGGAAGGGTGCAATGTTCTTTGAAAGTTTTGCTTTTTGAGGCAGCCCTTGTCATTAAGAAATACTGCCCTACTTAATAAAGAATGAGGGAAAATACTGGTATTTTCTACAAAAGAAAGGTCAGCTTCATGGCACTATGCAGACATAATGATACACCAACAGATTAGTGCTGTCAGGTGAGAAAGTTTCCCTCCTGAGAGGGATGCCTTTCCTTTAGACAGACTCTGCTATTCTATTGATCTGTTTGAGGACCTTAACCAGTTCACCGATGGGGACTGTCAAGGTAGAGGACATGTTCTGGGATAAGACACTGAAGGACGCTTGAATCTGTATCTCATTAGTCTACTACTGTGGACAACAAATGTACTATTTGTGATGCCTCTGGGTGGCCCTGTTTGCCCTTGCAGGACTTTCTCCTCACACTGTTTTTAGAACACAACACATTGGACATTTTTATTATAGAGAGGTGAACTGTGGCCAGCAGGCCATACAGACTAACCACTGCATTGATCTGAGGTGGGACAAAATCAAAGTCTAGCACTTTTGACAGCCGCCATCTGGCTTTAAAGAAACAGTATAGCTAGAAGCATTTAAGAACATTTTCTATTAGAGAAAAGAGATAGTTTGGAAATAATGGTTGAAACAGCAATGTGTTAAGCCCTATTATGCAGTTTCACTGACTGAGTACAAAGGGAGAGTACTCCATTTCTTCTGCAGGTATAGCAGATGCCTTTTGGGACAACTGCAGTAAATGTTCAGCAGTGAATCTTGAGAACTTATCAGTGACACAAATGGGCCACTGCTGAAAACAAAAACACACTGTATTGTCCATCAATAACAGCTTGTATTTGTCTATACACAGTGTTTCCACTCTGTGAATGTCAAATGTGAAATACCACATTAAACCGGATTAATGTGCAGTAAAACATAAGAGACATTTTTTCAGCAGCAATTGAAGTGTATGTGGATGTTCTTTAGGGCTCTCTAATGAATAAATGGTTGGGAAAATGCTGCCCGACTTAGGAACATGCTGCGATGCAGCACCAGAGTTAAAAGCCTGAAGTAAGATTAATCACGGTTGCTGGGAGGGATGATACTTTGTTTTTGTTCATTTATGGTCTCTTTACAACAGAGACCATGAAATCAACGTCATGCCTCTTACATATTGTACATTCTGTGCTCCTAATCCCAACCATCTCCTTGGGCACTTCTTTAGTTAAACAGCAAAAAAGGTTGCATATAAACAAGACATCAGGATAAAAACGCGGATCCACATGGATGCTTCAATGATAGAAAAGTTGCAGGAAGTGCATCTACCAACAAATTCCCACCATTCTTATGCAACTCAGGAACCAATAGCCAATGTTTATATAAGAGTGATGCTGCAGTAGCATGACAGAAAACTACAGGATGTATGGGGAAATTGTTTAGCAGGGGAAGAGCTTTTAGTCAGGAGGCCCAGCAAAGGATCAAAGTGAACAGTGATTTCTTTTAGCTAGGTCTGATGTGGGAACAGGATAGTCAAGCACAGTGCTCCCTGCAGTCTGAACATGACTCATGGTATAGTGAATATTTCATGGCAGGTGTCACAGAGCTGACAGTAGTGCTGGCCACAGGGTAGCTCTGATAGACAGAAGAAAGCATCTATGTAGTGGTATGTTGGGGAGAGAGTATTAGTATTCACGAGGATGAGCATGTACAGTGTAACACACAATAAACTGTCAAGCACGGTACACACAATATCGGTTTCTATTTTGTTCTTACAAGGCAGCTGGGGTGCATAAATCTACAAAAACCTATTACAGCTTCTCAATCACCTCTTTAAGCCAAAACACGCAGACTTAACATTGTATAACAAAAAGATGAGACTCATTTATTTGGTTTACAAGATACCTGGGTTATGTGCCATTTCTTTGTCACCCACACATTTTGTTTGCTTACATAACTGCATGGCATTAGGCCAGTCCATTAAATGCATTGCTGGCCTTCCAATAGTTTTAGGGGGCAGCATTCAGCTTCAACTGTGCTGTGATGGGATCTCTGGAGAGATCAAATCATGTAGTCTTATTATAGAGGAGACAAATCAAGTGTACCAAAACCCTCCCCTTCAGCCCTACTTTCTCAAGGTTATTTTCAAAGATAGCTCATGTCTTAGTACAGTATGTGGGTTGGGCTTTAAGTAAGCCCAGCCACGAGAGACATGGTGTAACCCTATGCAGTAGAAAAGAGGGGGCTTCAGAGGCCACAGAGAGACAGTGGTGTAACTAATTTAAACCCCTGGGAGGCTTGAATGGGTGCTGGCCTTTGTCCCAGAGGAAAAAAGTTAGGCCACTTTAGTTCTGGTCATGTTGGGTGCACACAGCAAAGGCATTGTCGAATTGTATGTGAGTATTATAGCTCTTAAAAGTAATGAGATTTAGACTTTCTGCATCTTACAGTATGGCCACTATGAGAAACACTGGAGACAACACCATGCCTAGGAGCACAAAACAGACTTACATCATATCAGAATCACCACAATCCACAGTGAAAAATGATTGGAGACTCTATTTAGGCATGCCCCCTATGTCTATGACACTGCAGCCATCACACAGTGAATATCTCAACAGTGTGCTTGCTGCTAGTAGCTCCACTTTGAGGAAGGGAATACCACACTTAGGGCCGGATCTACTAAGATCCCAATTTGCGTGTAGTAATTTGTGAATTACTAGAATTACTAGAACTAGAATTTTGCGTGTGGGGTGGAACCTTGGTTTGCGGGCAAATGACAACAGGAGCAAACTGGTGGAGACATGCCTATTTAAATGATGGTTTTGCGTGTGTCATGGTTTGTAGCATGGTGAGTAAAAATAGCTGCAGTTGACATATACAATACATACATACAATAGGCTACAATTAAAGCTGTTTTTTGCCACATAAATGTTAGAGCTACAGTTTAAATTGACTGAAGCAATGTGTGTTTGATATGATTTTGCGGGACTTAAATGGACGTTAATGAGACTGAACATTTCGCTCTAATAAGTTTTTATGGATTTAGAACGTCATTTCAGCACGTTTTTTTTCAGTAAATTTCGTTTTGCTTATTCTTTTGAGACGTGGTAAATATAGGCACAATTTCTGTCAGCAAATCTGCTCCCAGGTTTGATAAATCACTTTGCGTGTGCTAATCATATATTTACATTTTCTCCTCCCACCCCACGCAAAATTGTGTGGAAATGCCCCAAATTGCATATTCATTGAGGCAAAGGTACTAACTGGATGCAGCCCCACTATTTTGCACCTTTAAAGGACGGAAACCCTTTTGCGCACTGTTAGTAAATCAGTTTGTACTTTTTTTTATAATAATGATTATAATGAGTTTGCATGCATTTTAGTACACGCAAACCTTTAGTAGATCCGGCCCTCTCAGTTCTATACAATACAACCAGGATGCCCTTATTTACAAAGTTCAGAAGCATTTATCAGCAATATTGTTTAATATAACCAGCCCACAGTCTCTATTTTAAATGTAATACACTATGAACATGAAAGTGAGAGCTTCTGCAACATTGTGTCCTTTGACAGGAGAATCCAAGCATTGCTTACCTGATTTCTTTCATTTCGTACAGCAGTATAATGAAGTACCTTTAGTCAAAAGCTGTCACCATGCATTACTGTCTGACCACAAAAAAATTAAAGTTATGCTGCCTCTCAGGCATTTTAAACGCAATATTCTAGATAACTATAAGAAGACAGGCAGGAAAACTGTCTTGCCTTCGGTCAACTCCACTTCTTCATCTCATATGATCAAGATACAGTGTTTATCCAGTGTTTTCACTTTCATTCACTCAATGTGGGCATGGTGCTATTTTGAGAGGGAAACAGTATCACCTGAGGATATGATGTACGGTATATCTTCACTTTTGTATAACTTCTATATAATTTATATAACAACTCTTATTGTGGGTTGACCTCAGCTCTCTTGGCACCTCCTTCCTCTGATTATATTGTGCTTCCCTGTAGAGGCATCAAAATGTTGAGAATTAAATCTTCCCTTTCAACAAATTGGCATTTAAATGTATCATTCATTTTTTAAACATTAACTTCTTTCTCTTTCATTTTCTCTTCCTTTCTTGGGAAATAAATTCATCAAAGACTTGAGTGGTGAAAGTGTAGTGACAGTAGGAGCTAAAGGACCAAAAGAAAATGTGGTCTAGAAAAATGTGTATGCATGAGAATGCCATCAAAGTGAGCAAAGTCTTCTTGCCAAAGCAGACTTATCAAGAGTATGACTTGGCGCATACGCTCTTGCATTTTGCAGGTATGTTTAAATGTGTAAATGACTGTTGTCAGTATGTGGAGGCAACACTCATCTTGAGTGCATCTGTTATGTAACTTTTATATAAAGAATAAAACCAAACTATGCAGCATGTAGACTAGCAGGGCAGCTCTTCATATCATCCAAACTTGCCCAAGGCTGAGCTCAGGAAACATCCAGATGGTAAACCTTTCTCTCTCTCTCACTCCCTCTTTTCCTTCACTTTTCACCGCTTCACTTAATGCTATTCAAATTGACTGCATTATACAAACTGAAAGAAAAAACAAAGGCTGCATGCCTGGGATGCAACTTGCCTAATGGCAGATCTGTGTTTGATATTACTGTATAGCACGCTGGCACTGGGCCTCACAACAGATGCTCTGGCCTCTTCACGTGTATGCACTAAGCAGGAGTAAAGAATCATCATCCAGGCAGGTAATTGGCTGCTGTTTACATTGCACTTGGCATACCCCTCCTCCCCTGCTTGACACATCTGTAGTGTTCGTTAGAGCTGAGAAGCTCTGTGCTACACCATGTTCACAAATCTGGCCTCTCAGGCTGTTCACGTTGCGATGTGAATTGCCAAATCAGGGCTCAGAGCTCAGTCATGTTGGGATTTATTTTTAAATAAAATAGAAATTTAGAGTGATGTCAAATAAAGGAATATGTTAAGCTATTCAACCTATATAGAAATAGGTGATGATATTCCCTGGAGAGCGTGTGTGCGTGTTAAATTATTACATGCTATTAACATGTTAATATTCTAGTTAATACCCACACCAGGAGCTGGGAACTGGTAGACACAAAAGAAAAGGACGAAAAACACAAAGCACACAAAAACCAGTTTAGAGGAAGAGGAAAGCAGTTTGTAGAAGGATGCTTACCCCAGGTGCTCTAACGCCAGATGGAGAAACAGCTGAATCAAGTCCAGGGAAATAGACTCGTCATCAACTCAAGCCTCAAAATCTTCATTAAAACCCTAACCAAAGTAAGATAGACAAAGCAAGTGAGAAAGGAAGACAGGAATGCTCACAACAGCTTGTGAAAGGACAAATTAAAATTCAACGCAGTTTCACGGCAGAGTGATCTGATCTAACTCTGAAATCCAAGGCTTAATAGATTAAATTACAAAACTATGTGCATGCCAACCTTTCTATTAATTACTGACTTCAGTACATATTCATTATGCAACCATAGTCTATGCATGTGCAGTATTTTGAAGAGAAAGGGATGAGTGCTCGTTATCATCTTCATTACAAAAGATACAATGTTATTCAGCAAAAGCATCCTTTAATTAATTGCAGCATGCACAATAAAATTAAGGGCGTTTCTCACACCACATTTTCTTTTGCCTGTTTGTGGATGCAGATGATGTTGCTATATATAGCCCTTGAAAAGAGAGTAAAAGTCTGAGTCATTGTAATATTGCTATTTAAGGGGATTTTCTGACATGTCTTTCATAAATGCACTTAATATGTTTCACTGCGTACATCTGCAGCATCGCCATCTGTACCAATTAGTTTCTATTATTATTAATGTGTCCTCAACACACAAATAGTTTATACTTCTTGTTCAAGATGTATATTCAATTCTAAACCAAAAAAGTCATTACACACATCATAAGTCAAAAGACTAATATTCATAGGAAGGCAATACTGATTTGAACAGGCTTCATTATGCACTCAATAATGGTCACTTCAATTTTTTCCTGTCTTTTTGTACCTCCCTCCAGTTTCAGAAAAATTATATGCAGGCTAGTGGGAAATCATTTCACTTGTGGTGGAGAGAACACAACAATGGTCTGTAATAACACATGACCTACAAGGTGTGAGGTGACGGCAAAAATCCACTCCAAGATGGTGAGCCACAGCCAAATCAGCAGGTGTGATTCTTTGTGTGCATGTGTGTGCGTGTGAGAGAGAGAGAGAGAGGGAGAGAGAGAGGCATGAGAGAAAAAAAGGGAAGAGAGACTGCCTGACATTTTGAAGGTGCCATGTGGAGTTTTAATTATAAACAGCCACGGTTTTGTTCACAAACACACAATGAGTGTATCTTGAACACTTAACAAGCATTCCCAACCTAACAAAGCAAAGCCTTTGTTTTTGGATGTCTCTGCACTGTTTACACTGGTTTGTCGTCTTCTTCTCTTTTATGAGTGTATTGCTACTTTAAGGGCACATTACTGCCACCAATGGTTAACACCCTCTACAGCTGTCTGATGGTCATGTGTGTGCACACTCTACACTGGGCTGCAGGCTAAGATGGAGATGCTGGAAGCAACTTACCAAGACATTTTAAAACATATTTCAGCCAATGTCAACTTTGTGCTGCATCCACAAGGACATTTTACACAATGTGTCAATACTGAATTCTTCCACAACGTGGTGTCCAATACAAAAACAGCCTCTACTTGATGTCATATTATTGTTAATTGCCTACAGACGTCTGTATGATTCCTGATGTCAGAACTTTATTTTCATCTTCATCATCTCAGATGTGGCAACATCTCAGAGTTTTGGAGTCATATTTGACATTTTTCTGCTGCCCTACAAATATTCCGTAATGACTATGAGATTGTGGGAGAGGAGACATTATACAGTAAGTTCCAGTTTGGTACCATCACCACTATGTCAGAGCCTGGACAGCCCCATGCAGGGACCCCTCACTCGTTGTATTGCTTCCTGATTGCCATGGGAGATAGCTGACCTCAGGACCCCAGAGTAGCTAGTATTACTCACCTTGACAATGCCCTGTCTGCTCCACAGGTTTCCAATCAGAACAGGCACCAAGCTCCTATTCCCCAGCAACCATACTTGGAGGTCATGGCTCTTTGAAACATCTGCTTGTGACAAATGGTGGTGGAAAGATGGCCCACAGAAAGGGCCTGCAAAGGGAGAAGAAAGGAAGAGAAGGTAGAGTATCAGAGTATGTAAACAGGGCAGGACTACAGAGCAGAGAGTCCCCAGGCAAGGAACCATCCTCCAGGCAACCCATGTGCTACAGCAGAGAAGAGACCATCATTCCTGTTTTGTGCTCATATAGAGATTCAAAGTAAAGCACAAGATCCTAATAAAGTTATCCTTTTCTAATTATAACAAGCATTAATTATACAATATATTTTGGGGGATCCAGGCACTGAAAGTTTTTATTCTGAACAAACAGGGCTACAACTTTAATAACATCAACAAGCATCTAAATCTCTTGAATCCCTTTGATCATGCATGCACTGCATTCTCACTCTTGAGAATCCCTGCTACAGTACATGTTGATTACCATCTTAGCATATATCTTACCTTCAGTTCACCTCTAAACTTAGCGAAAACACACAGGAATGAAGGCAGAGAGAGAGAATACATTGGGATGGTGAGGCCAAGGATGTTTTAAACATGAGGGGGTTTTGTTGCCTGTGTTTTGCTCTCAGCCATAATTAAATTCTTAATTAGCAAGCCCTCTGGAAGAAATACATCAAGATGGAATTCAATTTAGAGCCCTAACTCATTTGTAAAAAGAGAGAGGGGAAGAGACGCTACAGAGGTAAGGAGGCAAACCCACTGGCAATAAGTGAGCATACCAGTTTAACTTTAACTCGCTCTGTGTTAATGCTGTTCCTGCAAATATAGCTCAGTGAACCCATGTTACTGATACTGTCTTCATCCACAGTGGCCCCAGGAGGAATAGAAGACATGCTAAAAGAATGACATTATTAATTTTTTCTCTTTATATCTTTGTTGCTTTTCTATTTAACTCAATTATTTACTGCCTGTTCTGGTGTGTTTGGAAGCAAACTTCATATTTAAACCAAAAAGCAAGTCTCTATGAAAATAATGCACTTTAAAAAATAAATCATCTACCCTGTCATGCACATCTTATGATCCAAATCATCTCTGGCTTTAACCCTCTGAGTTAACTATTCAACACTGGACCAAGAAACCTCTGTAGGCTGGCCCACTAACTTTAACTCATGGAAGTGGGAAATGGAGAATCCATTTTTTAATATGTCTCCTAAGGTCTTTAGTCATGCCTGGCCTCTCCCTGCACCTGTCTGACCTACTCCAGAACGGCTGTGACATAGCTGTGAGGTTCCAAGGAGGAGTGTGGATTTGCCGCAGCCCTTTGATGTGTCAGCAGTGCGTTGGCGGCACACCTCTGTGAAATATTGAAATGTGATGCAATGACGATAGGTAAGGGTGAAGAACCACCAGGGGCTAACTGAATATGCTCTGCCCTGCATGGCATTCCTTAGCTCTAGGTCCTCAATTCTCCCCTTGAAATTGGTGTATGTCTGCGCATGTGTCAAGGAGTTCGACTTAAGTGAGAAAAACAGTTACGACTTCCACTGTTCTCTGAACTTCATCTAAAAATAAACTCATATATAAAGCTAGAAAAATTCTGGGAATGACTGAACTCCACAAACTAAAGGTGAACTGCAGAGTCAACTCCCAGGTGAGGACCAGCACACATGAAGGCAAGCTGATGAATTTACTCACGGTCTGACCTTCATGGGCACTGCAGAGCCCTGCTGATCGGGAAGGAAGCAGCCAACATACTATGTGAATGGACGCCTCATGGCCAGTAGTGTGGCTCAGAGTGAGACAGATGATTGTGCAGTCAGATCAGCACTGCGGAGGCGAGGGTTTAGAGGCTTTAACATGTACGCAGCACATGTAATCCCCAAGCCCCAGGGTAGGACTGTGTGCCAGTAGGATTCTCAACAGCACTGCCATTCTGAGAAGGACTTAGAAAATATATTTTATCATAACTACATTCACTTATGTACTATTAATTCCTCATTTTCTACAGTTTTCTGCTTAGTCTTCACAAAATCCAATAGACTCAGAGCTCTGATGTTTATCTGTTAGTTACATTAAAAAAATACCCTGGAGGCGCAGTTTGTCTGCTTGCATCTCAACCTACAAGTGTGTTCTGCTTTGATTCATCAAACAAAAATCAGCAGGTTTAATGAGTGTGTGTGGAGTTCTTGCTAAAACCATAGTGTGCTGCTCTGCATGATAACCACATCATATAACCAACTTATTAGAGATACTTTTTAGTATATAATGATCATTGGATTATTAATGCTGCATGGTCTCTCTCTCTATGGAAAAAGAAGACAAAAGTACTGTGCTCTGTGTTGAAGTTCACTGCTCTGTGTGTTCTCCGCCTCTTTTTACCTCTCTACCCTTCCCTTCCCCCGGTTCGCACCTCCCAGAGGGAGAATGAGGAAACAACACATCAGCACTGCCGCATTGTGTAGAAAAAAGCAGGAATACAGCTGTCTTGAGGGACATAATCATGGGTAGAGCTAGCCATAATTTTATGTAATTCATGGTACAATAATGACAAATCTGATATGCAGTATGCCTGTCTTAAGAAATGTTAGCTAGGATTTAGATTTCATACAGTATATAGTAGTAATGTACGAAAAGCCTTGCCTGTGACAGGGTCGATGCTGCACATTTTCTATGTGGACATGGTTCCCAAAAACATCTCAGCTCTAGTATTAATCTTTCAAAGACTACGGAAAAAAAAAGCCCTGATAGCAAGTATCCACTGAATAGTGAATGTTATTAGTTAATTTATGTACAGATTGTAATTTCAGTTGTTGAAATTAAGTGAGTTGGAAGACCTCATTGTGTTAAAGTACTTTTCCTCCCATTACTAAGACAAGGATATTAAATGATCAATCAGCCCCCAGGGCGAGTTCATTTGAACCTTTCATGGCAACAGAGAGTGCAGTTTAAAATCCAGTGAATCTAACCTTCCTAATTTTGATTAATCATTGTGTGAAGATGATAATTTCCTTTTCAAAGTACCATTTCTTTTCTGCCTCTAATCATATCTATTCTAATTTTAAATCCTTGTATTAATTTTATCTCTTTATGACATTCTGTGACTATGCGAGCAACAGTTAATCGAACTTATCATTTATGCAATCAGATACATGGTAAAAGGATCTTGATCTTCTAAGAGGTTCCTCAAAAGGAATCAATCTCACGAGGATGTGAACACTAAAAGTGACTGGTCTGATCAGACACATGTACATGTGTTTATGTCAGCTTACTAACCCAATAAAAACATCATCCAAGACTCACTCAGCCATAAGAAAAATGTTTTGAACATATCCTGCATTCCCACATTGATATGCATGAACAAGTGAGCAAATCAGATTATTAGATTAAAGTGCAATTGGTTTCTTACACACTGCTTTCTTAAAAGTGCTGTGTGATGTGTTTGCTCATTAATCTCTAAAGGAGTTGAGAAAAGCTCTTTAGCCAGTTTTAAATTACACCCTACAAAGTCTTACAAGTGGCTATCTGGGCAACAATAAATTAAATTTAAATCCCTCTCAAGCATGTCTATGTCATGCTGCCATAAGAGCAAAGGGTGTTTCATGGTTCAGGGCAATCTCTCCTTACTTGTTCCCCTGCTATTCAATGAGTGATACTCATTTCAACAATAACAGAGGCTCCTGTTTTCAAGAATTCAAGTGTTTTATGTGAAATACCTGTCAGCCAGGAGAGCCTTGAGACAAGTGTATTCATTCCATCACCTGTCTTATGCAATTCTCTGAGTACCCATGTACCGCTATGCTGCTGTGGGTCCATGATATCTCCCTCTATTAGAAACCTGACTCTAACATGGAAGAGCTACCCCATTCTGACATAAGGAGAAGATTGATGGGTAGTGTGCTACTTTTAAATGAGATAAAAATAAAATACATTTCAATGGGCTTCTTTTCTGCTGGTTTGATGGGGTCAATTATATGTATGTCCCTATTTTCTTATATGATATTAAGGATGCGTAAAACACAGTCTTAGGAAAATAAAGCAGCAAAGGAAGAATATAAGCACAAAAAATAATTTGCATGTATACATGCCTGCGCAGACAACAAACATTCATACACAAGTGCACAAACAAATGTGCAGAGAATCCACATTTAGAAGCCTCAAGAGCTACTAAGCCACTGGATGGATGCCTGGAAACTGGGTCATCTAAAGCCTTAAATGCAGTCTTTTTTTTTTTTTTTTTTCCAAATTCCAAGTAATTCTTTT
>JAVQJX010056097.1:0-11127 GCA_036025115.1 Ambassis agassizii
TGCAGTGTTATTATCTCACATTAATTTCTCTTTTGTCCTCTCCTCAATTTACTTTGCATTCTTCAGTAAACACTATAACTGTATTGTGTATATGTTATGAAGACAGATGAGAACATTCCATATAAAGTATTGGGGCTGCACAGTAAGGTTAGTTTAAACCTTTAATCCAACAGTGCATACATTGTTTTACCTCATGGTTGTTTTTTCAGTTGGGTCAAATTCAATGATTGACATTGAAGAAGAATGCAAAGCATAATTAAAGAATTGCTGTATTTCCTTTTTATTTTTTCAACAGATACCTTCATTATTGTTCAGTGTGTATATACGTGTATATAAGTTGAGTTGTATATATTTAAGCTTTTTAAGCAGAACTCGTGAGGTCACGTTTTCAACTTGGCAAGTTCAGTACATAACATCCTCGGTGTTAAACTCACACATTCACATGTTCATATGACATCAGTCAGTGATGTCAGTCCAGGTGTTTTCTATCAGCTGTAAGGCAACAACAACAGCTGCTGCTGTGACACATCCACACAGGGTTTAATCCACAGGAAGTTGTACTGCAGCACAAAATACATTTCAATATTCATATACAGACGGACACAAAAAAAATCCTTTGATGCATACAGAACGACTGTAATTTCTGTGAATTCACCACAGGGTAGCCAATAGATATGAGAATTCATGTGTGAAAATCACAGCAGTTATCCCAGATGGTATATAATGTGTTATCAACCCTTGATGTGCAGAAATGTCTCATGTTGACGTTGTCTTCTGATTCCTCTCTGTCTGGCCTGCTCCATCCCTCCTCCATTCATCTGATCAAGCCCGTCCCACTTATGCACAAATAAAAAGCAATGAGTGCATATTAGACTCCCTGCTGTCATTTGAAGTTAGTAAGGTCGCAATGCAGACCTGCACAGTCGCAATCTGTGACAGAACGGCTCACCGTGATGTCACAGATACAGTTTGATGCATTAGTGTCACAAGGGATTTTCAGACAAGGCTATTCATTTAAAGATGGTGTAGTGTATGTGGCGTTTTCTTGTCTATGCTGTAACGGTGCCACTTTGGATCAGATGTTTAGCGTCGCAGTGGATTAATGGTGATGCCGCAGCAGTCACTTTGATTGGAAATAAACCTTATTTTAATGCAATTGGATCTATGACCTTGCTCAGCACAAACTGCCTTGTATATATTTTGTGCTGACCCGTCTCTGGCTGTATTTCTTGTCTCTGTCATGTTTCCACATGATGTAGATTTATGAAGTCCTATAGAAGTCACCCATAACAAGCATAACATAATGACAAGGAGGCAAGAGATGCCATTAAACATAACCTGTTAATAATAAGAAAAATATCCCAGCCTCTGATTCAGCGCTCATGAGGTTTTTATGAATGACTGCTTGGGACTTTTTCTTTGGTTGTTGTTTTCCACTAATTTCCTGTGTAGAGTCATTGTTTCCTGTCTGAGAAGTGGGTGTGTGTCACTAGAGGTGGCTGGTGTGATGGAGCAGTTGTCAGCTGCCTGGATGTGGTCAAGTTCCACACACACATTTAGACATTTCATATCCTGTCCGATATAGTGTCTTTGTTGATTTTTAGCGGCTGTAAGAGTATTGTTGCAGGGGATTTTGTTTGCAGGAACTTCCACATTTTTATTGGAGCACGATTCATGTCTGTATTCTGCTCACAGATAACAGTTTGATCTTATGACGTTAATATGAACCCAATTCCTTTGGAAGTAGTAATAATTATAGAATCTTAAAAAGCAACAAATGGTACTAAAAGTATATGGAAAACAATGGAAGAACTTGATGATTAAAAGTTATAGGATGCAGTTTGCACACACTCCTATATGCACATACAAACATGGATCTGACCCAGTGTCAGAGTGAAAATGACTTTTACACCTGAATGTGTGTTTACTGTCTACAGCCACCACCTACATGGACTCCTAAAAACAGTAAACCGTTTACTGCTTGACAGATGACTCAAAACTCTGCATGCAGTACACAGACAAACGCCCCGGCTGACTGCTTCTCCACACAGCAGCAGACTTGCCCACACTCCTACTACTGAACTTTACAGCTTTCCTGTTAACCTTGTCACACTATTTTTTTTTTAGCCAGATTTTAACACAGTGAGAGGATTGTGAGTTCTGTTCATTCATTTCTTCCACTCTGGCTTGAAATGAGTTGCTCAAATAAAACAACTAAAATATAATGATTAAATATTTTAAACACTTTGTTAATAATAAATATGAATAACTAGGAGTAATTCCTCTTGTATGTTATGGTTATATGAGATGTTTTTTAAGTATGTGAACTAAAATTCATGCTGTTGTATAAATAAGTATGAGCTTGATCAAGCCATGAGAGTCTCTTTTCATCTTTGTATACACAAACCCACTGATAAACACACACACACACACACACACACACACACACACTGCTTGCCCAGAAGTGGAAACGCTGACTCAGTCAGTCTGGGTATTGCTTGTATGTATAGTCATTTACGGGAGTACAGTGGTTGTTGAGGAGAGGTGAAGAGGTCTTAGATCCTCTTTGTGAATTGTATTTTTAGCCCAGCATGGAAGAAAATGTGTCACAGGATCCTTAATCATCAAGGATAACCTTTTACACACACACACACACACACACTGCATTTATTTTTTTTGTCAATCACTCACACATATAGATATGTGGACACACTCACTCCATTGTGTATAGAAGCCTCACTGGCCTCTTACTGTCAGACAGAGAGAGCTTTAGAAAGAGACTGTGAGTAACAGTAGTGTTACTGTTACATGCATCTGGACATGACAGCCATCACAACATGTCGCTGGAATCACTTGGTCTTTTTTTTTTTTTATACGAATTTAATAACTGCTTTGGCTGTAGTGGATTTTTTGCCTGAGGTTATATACTCGTTACCTTTTGATAATGAATAGCATTATCAGCCAAACCAGTTTGTTTCTCAGGTGCTCTTCTCTCTGATCTCCTATCTTGCTTTTGATTTTTTACCAACACACCCTTTCCCAGAGCATCTACAGCTGTTTGATCAGAGCACATGACTATTCAAAAATGTGAATACATGGCGGACTGCTTTTCAACCCAAGGAGCATGGTTTAAGTTTCCCAGACATTTCATAAGCATAAAAATTGGCAGTAATTATCAGATTATTATATGTATAGTATAAGTTGATTTTAAGAAGATTAAGAAATTGCTCAGGCTTCACAGAAAACAAAGCATAAGTGTGGTTATATTTCTGCACCTTCAAACACAATCATCAAAGTCTGCCTCAGGGGCTTTGCAATGTAGACTACATAGTGATACACTATTTACTCTGTCTAATGGACACTAACTGGACACATCAGGCTTCTCTGTTTGCTGCCACATGAAACTATCTTTTCTTCCTGATCTTGCAAACCCACTTGTTCTCCTCTGATCCTCCTGCTGAAACCTGACCTGGCTCTGGCTGTCTGCCACCATATCCTCAATAACCCTTCTCACCTGCATATACTATACAGCATATGTGTGTGTCAAAGAGAGGCATAGCGTGGGAGACAGGGAACGTTTGTATCCACATCACAGCACGACCAGACAGTATTCAAGCTGTCTACTGTGAAAACGTCATTCTTGAAGCCCATAATTACCGAGATGCGTTTATATGCGTAGTTGTCCTTGCACATGTGCACAATCATCCATCAGTGATAACACAGTGCTGTCAATGTTTCAGACAGACGTGGTGTAAAGTTACTTCTCATGTATGTAACTGGGCACCTTTTGTGACATGACAAGTCATTGTCTGTCCTATGACTGTTGATGTGAATCGTTTCTTGTGATAGTCTGTGTGTGTTCGTCTGTCTCTGTATATACAGTAGCTGCTTTTCTGTGTAGTGTGTGTGTGTGTGTGTGTGTGTGGTTGTAAACATTTAATTGTTTTTGTTTTTGTGACCTTATCTATTGCACGTCCATTTAAGAGGGATGTTCAGGAGGCAGTCTACACAGAAACGCACAGAAGACTGTGTCCATTTGCATGGTGATAGTAAGTGGTTAAGATTGTGGCTCCAAATGCACTGCAGATATTGCACCCATACTCAGGCCAATGAACAACAGCAGCTCGTCTGTTGGTTGCTTGAGCACTTAACTTGGAGGGGAAAAGACCATTAGAGGCAATCAGGACTGTCATTTTTAATGGGCTGATTGAGCTGAAATGGAGATGGACCTATAGCCTAGTGGAAGAGTTAATGTACTCAGCCACTTGAGGACTAGGTAATGAGAAAAAGTGCAGGTGGAAGTTGTGCTGTGGTTGAGAAAACAGACCCAGATGGAAACCAAGCTGTGGCCTGTTTTACACCAGCAGCTGGGCAGCCACTTACTGCATCTCAAAGGAACTCTGTGCAGTTAACATGCAGAGTTTGCACGCGTTTCTTTTGTGTCTTTGAACTTCACGTTGTCAGTGTTACATGCATATTTGAGGTTTTGGGGTTTTGCATTTGTCGCTAGCGGACATCTCAGCAAGTGTTTTTGAACACGTAGAGAGGAACTGTGACAGGATAACCTCCTCTTGCCTTGTTAGGTAGCAGCCTGTTTATGTGGACAGTGTATATGATGCCTGTGTGTTTGTGTGTACATTCAAGCAGCATGATTCTATAAGTGTCTTCATTGTGTGTGTGTGTGGGGACCAGATTTTCAGATGAGGGAAAAGCAGGCTGAACTTTTGTTCTGTTTGCTTAGTGGGCATTCCTCTGAGCACTGGCCCTCATCCAAATCAAAGCCAGCAGCCTCCCGCTGGACTCAGCACAGTGCTGCCCTCACAGGCACACAGTGACACTGAATCATTTGCGCCTGTCAACATGTTGTTAATGAATGCATGGGGATAAAAAAAATGTGACTGAAGTGCTGGTTAATGAGTCATAGTATTTTTTGCTTGAGATACTGGGCCATTTGTTCAATGGACCTTTAAACAATATTTTGATAGTCCCTTCTAAAAAATGTATATGACGCATTTCCCTTTGAGCTCACTATGCATTAAAAAAGGATTTCTTGTATTATTTGTATATTAGTTCTAAATGTGTTATCTTGTCACCTTTTTAACCTGCGCTGTCACTGTCTCCTCAGTCATTAAGTATTTAATGACTGCTTTTCACTCATCCCTCCACTACACCCTTCAATCATCTGAATGACACATTCAGAGAGGATATATCTGAGTAAATAGAGAGTTTTTCATCAAATGTGTGTGGTTTCTTTCTTTCTTTCTTCCAGGTCCTTATGGTTAAGGTGGTGTTGGGTACGCCTTGCCATGCCTCCTGCCATGACAGACCTCCTGGACATATGGGCCGCCCATTCTCCACTGGCCGGACATGCTCCGGACCAGATCACTGTGGATTTTCTTCTGCCTACCGGTATCTACATCCAGATGGATGTTCCACGTGAGGCTACAATTCAACATATCAAGCTGGTGAGTGGTACTGGTGATTGAGCTGTTGTTTAATGAATACTACCTTTAATGTTCTTTTGAGTTTAAAGAAATTCCTTTGTTTCATGTATAGTTATGCAGTTACTAAGAACACACACACACAGCTGGTCAGCCAGTAAGACATTATCCGGTGTTTTTTGTGACTGAGGTGACTGCATGCTGTTTTGAGTTGATGTCATAGCTTTGAGGCTTTTAGTATTTGTTGGCATTTGCACAACTGATTTTTTTTTCTAGTCACTGGTGCAAACGTGCAGCACACACACACAGCACACAAACAAGCATCATTTCCCCTGACATGCAGCATTTAATATAGCTTGAGGAGGTTGTCCTGGATAGCTAATGAACAAGTCAATCTGTGAATAGAAGGTCTTCTAAAGCAAAACTCCTGGTTTTAATCAGCACTGTAACATGGCAAGGAAAACAGATTTCACTTTAATTGCTTTAAGCTACAAACATTTTCACATATTTTTCACAGAAGGCATCCAGACTGCTTTGTAGTTGCAAAGTTGTAGTTGTAAATGGATCTGTATCTTCAAGACAAAGACACATTACTTGACACCCAACCCTGTGATCACACTGTGCTAGCATTAGATGGTGGACATAGTATATATCCTGATTCCTTCAACCAGAGGCTATGTCATGTTTCCATGAGTCAGCTTTGTTCTTGTACATGAAACATGCACTTCATCATTCTATGACATCATAATGACACATTGTGTTATTCTTTGACTGAGTACAACCACTTAAAATAATAAGTTATGATGTTCCTGTGTGAGCTAAGATGTTTATCAAGTGCCACCTGTAAACATGGTCGTGCAGACAAACGCAACAATTCCTGTGTTTTTTTTTAGTTACGTACAATTTGTGTAATTCAATGAAAGCAACCGATGAGCTTTTGTAGAGCAAAAGAACTTCAGCGAAGCTTAATTTCTTTTTTATCCTCTTTAGCTGTTATGGAAGCAGGCTCAAACCTTCCCTCTGTTTCCGGCCCTGGGAGAAATGGAGAGCCACATGTTCGAGTGTGTCAACCAGGAAGCCGTACACGAAGAACTGGAAGACGAAACCCGCCGGTTGTGCGATGTTCGCCCTTTCCTACCGGTCCTCAAGCTAGTGACACGCAATTGCGGAAGAGCAGAACGCCTGCTGGACTCCAAAATTGGTGTTCTCATTGGCAAGGGTAAGACACTTTTTAAGATGCTCTCTCAGTTTTAAATGGCACATTATTATACATGCTCTCACATGCATTACTCCCTCCCTGATTGATTCCTTCTGTGCCTGTTTGACATTTTCAATGAAGAAAGGCACTTAGGAGTTGGTAAGTGGGACAGTAAATCTTTCCAGACACACAACAAGCCTTTAGCACCTCCTCCAGTATACCAAGTAGCTCTCCTACTCAGCATATTTATCCATCAGACCTTTGCCTCTTGTGCAGCTGGCTCCCATCAGTGGCCCAGCTGGCCGATAGGGAAGCGTGATGATTGACTGGACGTGTTCTTGACATGGCTTCCATCACATGTTACTTTGTATTATCTCTTTTTTTTTAGAGGAGCAGAGGGGATCGATCACTACTGTGTAAAGGCCCATTCCTCTGAGGTGCCTTAAACCTTCTTGATTGCTATGTACACAGCAATAAAATGGCATTTTTATTTCAACATAAAAACTTTATGTAGGGCTCATGACAATTTAGCCCAACGAGATGGCAGTTCATTTGTAAGATCATAGTTACAGAGATATTAAACGTCTCTTGTTTGTTAACATTTTTGTTGTCCCTTTTGGTGTTTATAAGGACAAAATGATTGGTTTGTCAAGAAATCCAGGGCATCATGTTGAATAGCATGAAATGTCATGCTTGCAACATAATGAAAGATTGGCCATTTCATTCCTCCTCTCCAGATTCTGAAAGTCCATTCCACAGCACACCTCAGCAGAAAGAAAGGCAAAGTGTAATAGAAGGTTCTTTGAGTCTAATTGAAGGGGACTGAGACGATATCGATATTCTCCCCTCCTGGCTCCACTTTGGTCTGACATGATCTTTTAAAGGCCTTTGTCAGAGTGAAGTGGCGTTTCAATAGGAACCCCAGAGGCTTCTGTGGATAGCCGGTCACACACACATATACACACACCCCTTCCTCACACAGAGCCCAGTGACAAATGGTTACTGCTCTCACAGCCAAACGTGTCCCCCCCCCCCCGACTAAAAATACAGTCACTCAATCCAGCCTACACACTCACACAGCTAATGCAGTCCAGAGCTCTTCATTTATGAGGGTCATATGAATGTTAAACGGCCATAAATGTCAACATGTGTTTTTACCAAAGGAGTGCTGTGTAGCAGCCTTTTGATAGAATGCAAAAACAAAAGCTCAGCAGGGAGGTAAGTGTGATCCTCCACACAGCAAATGATACCTCTGGCATTACTGTAAGCATTAGGAGGCCCTGCTTTAATCCCATAAGACACCATCATCATATCCTTTTTACACATTCTTTGCTACCAGCATGTGGCATTAAAGTGGTTAGGCACTGTGTCTTAAATGTGTTGCCTAAGAATACACAGTTTCTGTGTGATTTTTTTTTTTCCCCCATCTCATGAAAGGCAGTTATGTGAGAAATCACCATCCTCATCTCATCTCCTGCAGGTCTGCATGAACTCGATGCCATAAACGACCAAGAAGTGAAGGACTTTCGCAGTAAGATGTTTCGCATCAGTGAGGAGAGGATGCAGCATGTACAAATGCTGAACTGGTCAGAGTGGCTGCAGGCCTGCTTCTCCCCACAGCTGGAGCCCGGGGCAGGGACGGCCATCACAGATGGAGTCAATGACAGGCCAACAGAACTGAAAGTCATCATCCACTTCGACCAATCCCAGGTGAGGATCTGTTAGCCTGCACTAGAAATTTTAAGACATTTAAGTACTGTTAAGAAGAGAAATATTATAAATAAAAATGAAAATATCACAATGATATATATTACATGTGATTTATACCATCCCCATGGGTTTGGACGTCTTTAAACACATCAGTCAAACACAATGAAGTCCTTAAAATGAATTAATTAAACACAATGGGTTCCTGTTCTATTTAATGGTGTTATGTTTAATGGTATGTGAAGGGTCTGTTGGATAGATTACATGATGCTGGGAGGGATGCTCCTTGGCAGACTGCTTGCAATTACAAAGAATGATTGCTCATTCACGTACTTGTCCACATTCATTTTCCTAATTAGCTAGAGGAAACAAAAACAACATACAAAATGGTGTAATAATAAACCCATTAGCCAAATTCAACATCACCGCGTGCATAATGAATGCTAAGTAACAATGTGATTGACTGCACTGCCACGGAAGACAAAACCACCTTGTTTGAGTAGCAAAAGTAGCCATGTGACTCCACCATTGCTGGCACATTTACTGTAGCTCAGCCTCTTTTTCTGATCACAGTTGGCAGTTCAACAAAAGTCACGTGATTGAACCCAACTAGCAAGACATGTGACAACACTAAGTGGGTCAAAACCATCAGAGAAATTATGCCATTCTCCCAAACACACACACACACATTAGCATGTTAGCTCAAGGGACCAAAGCACTGATTAAAATGAATCTCTCCTTCCCTCTCCCTCTCTGAACCCACTTGACTGTGTCTGTCCATCTGCCTCTGACTCTGTGTGTCATTCTCTTTGCCTCTGTTATCAAAATCATTTTATTCAATAATAAAACAGATGGTCGCGTCCCTCCAGACTCCTGTATATCAGCTTTGATCAACATCAGAGACGCATGCACATACACAAAGACAGGCCATCTGTGGCACTGCGCTCAGGTGGACACTGGCAGGAAGTCTTATTTGGGAGTTCAGACACAATAACATTCTAGACAGGAAGTGTACAGCTGTGGGTTATTGTTCAAAACTGAATATGACCAAGGGTTATGTGAACCTTCATCAGATCATTAGGTGCTGCTGCATGTTGTTTTGTAGTTCTGCAATGATTTAGCTATTGCCATTTCTGTTAATTATTAAAAGATGACATTTTATTATACCTCTGGGAAATTATAATCTCAGGTATCAGGTCAGTGCCGTGCTATTAATATCATGAAGCAGCCAGCCTCGGTGTGACGCATGAAACATATTGGACATATTAGACTGGTCACAATAATGTGTAGAGGGCCACATGTATTTAAACACATTTTACAGCATGCCCATAAAGGGACACACTGTATGTCCAGTACACTGTGTGCTGCTGTTATGCAAAATCAGATGGTCCTTTTATGCATTATGCTTGTTTACAGGGAACGTAACATTTCTGTTTAGTGGCTCTCTGTGTTCTTGCAAATAGTTAAGGATAAAGAGTGTTCAGAAAGCGCAAACATGAATCTTGTTCTGCTCATTTTTTATCCTTATCTCAACTAGACCTCCATTTACAAAAAGTGTATCTCTGTATTCACCAACATTTTTCTTCTTTATCTTAATATCAAACAGAAATAATCTGTACTTTTTATGTTTTTTTTATGTTTTTTTAGTGTTTATTTGACAAAATAATAGATTATAGAACAATATTCTCTTGAATCAGTCTGTTTTTGTCTTGCAGGACTCAGCCAGTCTGAGGGTGACATCATCTTTCACCCCCACTGAGCTGATGGAGCTGGCTGTAAAGAAATGGCTGACCACCCATGGTCCTGAGGAAGAGGCATGGAGAGGTCAGTATGTCCTGAGGGTCAGCCATTGTCTGGAGTTCCTCTGTGGCGACCGTCCCCTGATTGAGTACAAGGTAAGTGGCTCCACATTGGACTGTATGACATGTCTATCAGTGTTTGATGTATCTGTATCTGTATGACATACACTACAGGCCAAAGGTTTGGAAGCAAGATCAAATTTCTACAAAAAAGATCATAGTTTCATTGGTTTACTTTACAACAAAAAAATTCATGATTTATATAATGAATCACTTTTTTATTATAATCATTGGGTAATTGTGTTTTTCTTGCTTAGACTTAGCTTTCTTCTGCATGAACTGCATGATGCTGGAGGATGGAGTGCTGTTAAATGGTGGTAAATGTTAACATTTACTCAACAATGGTTTGGTAACATCAATGTGTACCTGAAGGTAAATTGAGGAAAATGGTGCATATCAATGAAAGCAAAGTCTGATCATACAATAAATACATCCCAACATGCATAGAATTCATACTGGTTTTTCAGAAAGGGATTGTGAATAAAGACTTGAAGTTGCTTCCAAATGTTTTGCCTGTATTGGCCTTGCTTTTAAACTTTTGGCCTGTAGTGTATGCTTGCATCATGATGCAGATGTGTTATGTGTCAATATGACATCTAGAACTAGACATGCCAGTGTTATTTTATTGTTTTACATGCACCATAGGAACAGCGTGAGTAGTGTTGTAAATGACCCATACCCTGTTCTCTAATTCCAAGAGGTCCAACTTGGAAAAGCTTTAACGGGCATGAAAAACACAGTTGATGGCTCAACAGTAATGTTTTTAGTAGAGGTGATGATGATGGATTTTATGTTTACAGTATGCATGCTTATGTGCAACTTGTTTCAAAACAGAACGTTCACATACACAAAATAAAACCTTGTAGCTCAAGCAGAATACAGGAGTATACTCACAATCTCCATATACTGCATTAAATATTAT
>JAVQJX010056115.1:0-14988 GCA_036025115.1 Ambassis agassizii
CAGAGACAACAGAGAAGATTCTAATCAGCTTCATTGTATTACACTGAGTGCAGAAATTATAGAAAGAGAATTTTTCCAGGCACCTGAATATTTAAAGCTAAAAATCTTTTTCTGATTAAACTAAAATTTCATTTTCATCTCAGTGTTATCTCTCTGCAAGAGGAGAAACAATGTTTTATTTAGTGTCAGACATACAGTGGAGTGTACATTACATAACATGTTCACCTTGAGATGGAGGCTGGTTTGTTTTGTAAGTAGTCCTTCATCTCCTCATCTTACCACACTGTAAGTATGCAGCTATCCAGTCAAGAGGGCTGTGGTTACACTATTACATCATTCACCTCTCTTCTGCTGGTACCACACAGTCAAGAATGACATTATGACATTATCAGCTGCCCTTTCTGGTTATTCTCTGCTGCGGGTCCTCAGTGCCATGGCCTCATATGCCTCATGGAGCCCGACTGGGAAGGCTGCCATGCTTTTCCTGCGATTAGATGATGACACTGCTGGGACTTCATCCATTGTTCCCCACCATGTGGTAACCTCATGTGACTCACTTTTGGCTCCTCTGACTCCCCAGCCTGGTACAGAGCTGGCATAGCGCTTGTCCTTTAGCATGGAGTGGAAGACTAATGCTACCACTGAGGTGTTTCTCTGCTTGAGGTCTGTTTTCTGTCAGAATTAAACGATGAACACCCCTCTTGTGTCTTTCCTTTAACTATAAAGTAACTGCTTAACTTAATTCTTGACGAGAAATGGCAACATTAAGCAAATATACCTTCTTTTTTTTTCGCTCATCATTAACACGCCTCTTTGTTTGGTACAAACATCAAGTGTCTTCGAAAGTCTCCGTCATCTGAAGAGTGACTTCTTGTTTTGCAAAGCTTTGCGCTTTGTCACAACTGCCAGTCTACCCCACAGTTGACATCTGACATGAAAATCAAAACTCAGCAACATCCAGCCCCTGAAGAGAACACCCCGGTGCAGAAAATGGCCCACAGTGCTTCTTGTTTCAGCCCACACATGTCTTCAGACCCTTGAGGCATCTGTACAGTATGCCTCTTATTCCCTCTATCTGATCTTTGTGTTAAGGCACATCCATCCATCATTAGGACCCTCAGGGCTAAAACAGACACACCATCAAATGTAAGTAACAGTAATCTGCTCTGATTATGTCTGACTTTGGAGGAATGCTGGCCTCCCTGTTTTGAAGACGTTCGGGGTAACATATGGAGCTGCAATCCTCTTCTCCTCAATGTGAATTGCCTTTAGGAACTCCTCCTCCTTATTGAAGGAGCCATTTTAGCACTTCAGGCAGATCTGTCACCAGCAGATGAACTACATCAGCAGAACCGATCCTTTCCCCCTGCTATAAACCCCTAGATAACAGCAGCAATAATGCACAACTGAGTGGAAAATGTTTGGCTGAGTTTAATGCATTGCATTGTAAATTATGAATCACTGATGTCAGTATCATGATTTGCTGTATGAGCTGATTGATCTGTCCTGCCTTGTGTCAAAGATACAACCTGATGGCTGTAATACAATGATGCTAAGAGGTCTTTGTTGGCACACAAAGTCCCCATGTGCATTATTTGAAAGTGCAAAGCTTTTATAAACCTGGTTGTTGACGGAGTGTGCTCCTTCATTTATGCACCCAGGAACATGACGGCAAATTGATTACAGTCACACCTCAGTTCAGAGCATCCCTCATATTAGGAGTAATGGGAAACTGAGTTGCTGCATAAATTTACTGTGGAGTGAAGCTGGACTAGGATGAGAGATATACTGCATTTATATCTTCAAGCTGTTTTGGATTGCTCAGTTTCTAAATTGCCCCAGGATACCTGCTGTGCTCCAGGAAGAATAATGGTGCAAATTAAACATTTTATTGAACAAATTGATGGATGGGCAAAGGAAACACCAATGTGTGTATACTGTACACATCAAAGATAATTAATATTTGTCTATAAAATATATTTTAGCTTCTTTGGTGACTTGGGACTTGTGGAATCAAATTGTGAACACCATCATCGCCTTTTATTTGACAATACATCATCACACATACACACCAGAAATGGTTGATTATCAGTGGTTCCCATAACAACATGTTAACATTTGGCGGGATGGACATTTTATCCTGAAATCCTGCATTCTAATGGGAATGTTGTAAATGGGAAAACAAACGACAAAAAAACATAAACAAAAACTTATTAATGTAAAGAGCTTAGTAGGAATGTCAGAATATCTATCTTTGCATGTATATGTATGTAAATCCTTGAGAAGCATTGGCTGATCTCTTCACATAGTCATTTAAAAAGCTGCTCTTGTAAAAAGAGTAATTATAGCATATCTCTTCCTGATCATTGATTTTCCTACAGAGCAGTTGACAATGCACAACAAGGTCCCTATGATGTGCATTCACATGCCGCAAAGTCAAAGCACATAAGCAACTGTTAAGCACTGCCCTGCCTGTGTCAATAATGTAGTTAAAAAAAAAAGGAGTCGATCGGTCATTGTCTTTCCACACTTGACTGCTCTAAGTGTGTTTCAGAGTCACAGCAAAGTGATGAGTAGGCAGGGGGATTGTTTGGTCTTAAGCCAGTGCACAGCCTGCTTTGCTGCTCTTTCTCTGACTCCCTCTTGAACTCTTCCCAGCAGCAAAAGGTGATAATGGCAGAGTGTACAATGTGTCTGAGTGGTTTAACACAACATATTGTGCTGGCTGGTCTCATTAAGTTAGGGGCCTTTTTAGACTGCGGGTTGTTTTCAGTACTATTCAGTAGCTACTGTGACAAAATGTGGCTTTATGGCCCAGTTTCCAGGAAATATTATTTAAAATGTTCCTATCTGCTACAAGCTTCACCAACATTTTCAACAACTCTCGCCAGCCAGCATATTTACATGCACTATATTACATAACCACAATGTTAAATACAGACTACGGCATTCCTCTAATTTAGAGCTATATGTGCTTTGTTAAGAATTGTCACCCAGCAGCCAATCAGGATTGAATATTCAACCAGACCATGATATAAATAAGGGATAGTCCCTAATGAGACATTATCTCTCATTCTCACACAGTATAATAATAATCAGTAAGTGCTTCTGACGCTGATTGGCATGTAATTAGTTGAGGTAGTTAAAGTAATTTGTACTTGGTGATGGCGCTAAATGAAAAGGTCAGAAACTTGTTTTGTTGTCCGGTGGCAGGCAAACCAATAGCTGTGTAGCTGTATTTTATTTAAGACATCCCAATGATGCCAAAGGAAAGGGTAAATAATTCAATTGTATGGCGTAAAATATGTTAATAATAAAAGCATTTTTATCAGTTTATTGAGAATTCTACTGTTATTGTCTCGATTTAAAAAGATCCCGTCTTTTCTGTGATTTCTGCACAGACTTCTCAACCTTTGCATCTTCACTGCTCAGATCTGATTATTCAATATTTAGTCATCTCTTTGGTTGTCTCCTAAAGGTCAAGTCAAAAAGATTTAGAAACAGATTTCTACCTCAAAGCTGCTATAACTTACTCTGCTTAAGTGTAAAGAGTCTCTTATAATAACAACATTTACACAGCTCTGATAAATGCACTGTATGCTATCAGCTGAACAGCAGGCGGACACAGTAAGAAAGCAGCTGATGAACATGGCTGAGTATTTAGCAGCTGCACAGAGAGATATTTCCCCCAGGAACTGGTTCATTGCAGACCAATGACAATGACAGAACTAGAAGAAGAGTGAATAATGGATTTACTGTAATCAGGCAGCCAGAAACAACGGTCTGAAATAGAAGCTAATGCTGCTCAATACCTGGTGGATATTAAAATAGGCAATAGTTTGATAGAACATTAACTATACACCACATCAGCTTTATCTGTGTGAGTTATCAAAAATGGTGGAAGAATTTTCAGAATGTTCTTTTGTCTCTCCCCTGAAAATGTCCTAAATAAGTTTTGCCACCTTCCTCAAAACTTTTCTTTTTCTCTGCTTTTGCGTTTTGTCATGCCACCATTTAATGAGGAAAATTGATGACAGTACTGCTTGTGCTTTTCTCACAGATACGAGGATAACAAATAATCAGCAGGTCTCCACTGTTCTGCCGGTGTTTGAGTCTTTGTGAGATCAGTTTATTTTCAACTGTGAATAAAGCTAGATTTCTCATCCAAATGCAGTCATAGTAATAAATTCATTCAGAAGGAAAATTACTCTCTTCTGGAAGCACTCGGACAGTGGGGATTTTCAGCTGTCCTTCCAGCAGGAAAGGTTAATTTGCCCGATAACACAAATGAGCCTGAGCTTTGCAAAGGCTTAATTCATTGGCAAATGTTGATTGAAACATTAGCATATGAATAGATGAATGACCTCAAACATGCTCCAGATAAAAGCAGTCAAAAGTGGTTGTGTTAGGTCGACCACTGAGATGAAACCCCCTTTTTGATTAGAAAATATGTTTGCTGGCAGTTGTGACACAACTGAGAGTGTCATAATGGAGGTAACTGATTAATGTGCTAAATATATGGAGTGGAAATCAGGTTTGGTGACAATTCCTGCTGTCAAATTTACAACATACTCCTCTCCAAAGTCAAAATAATGTAATGGAGTCTTTTATCAAGCCAGTCATGTCTATCATCTACTCACTCTCTGTGGTGACTCACAGTAGCCCTTTAAAATGATTAAAAGAGCTTATTCAAAGTGTAAAACACTTTGAGGAAGTTTGCTTTTGTTGCTCTACCATCACACCAGACTCCAAAACCAACTGATACAAAGTTGAGGTAACACCATATGTGTCACACAACAGAAAATAGAAATAGGGAGTGAAGCTGTGAAAAAGACAAACTGGCCACATTAGCCTGAAATCCATTTATAGGATTCTGCTGAAATGATGAATAGCTTCTTTTGCCATAGCCTACATGTTTTTAAGTCTGTGTTCTTGTTTTTTTTTTTTTCGGCACTGTCAGGGTGTAGTGGAAAATATTCAGTTTGTTATTTCTCCACATGAATCAAAGAAAAATGTCCACCTTCCTCACTTTTCAGTTTTTGACTGCTCTGAGAAGAGATGATGTAACTGAAGGTCAGCCTTGTGCAGCCAAGATGCCACATTCCTTCCGCTTGATTTACCTGCTCAGGTAATATCGTGTCACTGCTGCCGTATCCATGGCAATGAACCCCTGCAGATGCCCTCGACCTGGGCTCCTCTGACGGGCTGATTAGCATGCATGGATGAGGCCTGAGCTCTTCCTCTGATTGGTCCTGTCAGCTCTTGGCATGGGTTCTGGCTCACCCCTGCAGTAGACCCAGCTGGCTGTGTGCTCCCCTCCCATCAAGCTCACGCCTGCTGCATTCCACATGACTGGACTCGTCCTCTAGGAGCTGGAGAACATGCTCCTGTACAGTGAGTGTCAGTGGCAGCATGTCTCACTGAATCACATGGCTGCCTTTCTGTGTATTCGCCACAAAACTGCATTAAGCAGAATCTTTTAAATCTGCAAGCAGAAGAAGGTTGGGCCCTGGAATAAATCTGACATCTTCCTATGTCATCATATTTTCTCTGGTTTCTCTGGGTGAGAGCTTTTCATCATTTGCCCGATCCATTTCCTTTTTGAAAGTCACACCTTTTGAGGAGCTTACAGGGCTGTTGGCTGAAAAAAAAAAAATCTGTGTACAGCCCGTCAGCTGTCACTTTTGCCCTCTCGTCTGATTCTCCACTGCCTCTGTCCCAGCCCTCCAGCCCAGATAAAAAGGAACCTCTTCTAAGGTGTTTTCGTGAGGCATTATAAAACGGTTGCCATGGATACCCAGTCTGAACAGGCTCCACATACAGGCTGCAGAAGAGGAAATGACAGATGCAATATTTCACATTTCAAAAATTCCTTTTTCTCTCGTCAGCACACAAGCTGACGGACCGCTGTGTTCCAAATGCTAAAGATCAAGCCAGTGTTCAGTTTGCTCCGGTCCATGTTTGATGGGCTATTTGCTTCTTGCGCCACAGAGGTGGGTTGAACGGTATTTTCTGCCTCATTTGGTCTTTGTTGTCTCCCTGAAGAGATGACCTATATTATCAAGGATGGGAGATCAAAGAAGGCTTTCTCACTGATCTCGTGGAGCTTGCATCTTACAAGCCCTGAGAATTAGTCCTGATTGTGCAACTGCCTCACTGCTCGGCAAAATGTGGCCATGAAGCTAAACAGAGGAGAAAAACAGCTTCTTTTGTAGCTACTCAGCCTACAGGATTCATGATCCTGCAGTTTAGTATGAGCAGAGCTTTTCATGCTGAGGATTGTAATTAGCCTTGTTTTTTTCTTGAGGTGATGCTTCTCAGTGCTGCTTTATTATCCACATTATGTGCATTCGCAGAGAAAGTGGGGGAAAACTACTGTAGGACAAGTCTTTTTACTTTTCTTTTGGCAAACTTTGGCTGTTCAAACTTAAAAGAGTTGTCCGAGTTCCCTAACTGGGACTGTTTTCCATTACAAGAACATATTACCTCCATATTTTACCCACGAATTCCCATTAGTGTTACAAGCTGATGATATGTGAGCTAATGCTGGCCTCTATTCCTGTTCGGTTCCTCGCCCACCTATTCATCAGCCATTTATACTGTGGAAATGAAACAAGGTCACCAGTGGGACCCAGCTACCTGCTGATAGCAAGTGTTCACCTGCTGCTCTCCACTCCCACCCTCCTCCACATGCCTGCACTTTCCTGATCCTTTCTCCTCTGTAACCCAACTTCTGGTCCCTCTGCCTGATACAACTGGGTGTCCCGTCCCATTTCCAGTGCTCCACATGGTGTCAGAGACACATGGATGCCGAACATAGAACATGGATATACCAGAAATGCCCATACGTCTCCATGACCTGTATCAGTCGCAGAACTGTCACGCATCTCATTAGCCACAACCAGAAGCTGCAGATGGACCTTAATGGTCATTTATCATAAGGAGGTGTTCTCCCTACAGTGCCTGAGCAGACAATGGTGCAGATGTTGGTAACCCAGAGGGGAACTCTGGCATGATTTATGAGGGCACCACTTTTTGAGATTCTATTGTGTGAGATAATGAACAGTCTACATTTAATCTGGAACAGAAGTCCAATCAATTGACGTCTGGCGAAAATAGTTTTTTGGCTTTTAAACCCAATTATTTCCTTTGACATTGTTTGTGAGATGATAGCATCTGTTGTGACTGTTGGACAACAGTCTGGCAGTTTTATCAGATTTGACTGGTGTGAAATATACTGCAGCTCCCTCAACATTGATTTGGATAAGGGCCTGCTCCCTGTTAGACCAACATACAACATACCAGAAGTGTTACTAAGATGGCTGCCAAGTAAGGAGACCGATCTGCCTCAGCTCAGAAAAGCAGAGCAACTTGTCACCCTGGCAACCTCTTTAGTAAATATTGTGAAAGGGTTTAGGTTTTTGTGCCAAAACTGTTATCTTTGTCTAAACCAGCATATTTGTGCCACAAATAAAAAAGGATACAAAAACACAACAGCAAGTTAAAGTAATGATCCCACATGGGAATAAATACCAGATCATGTGTGACAATACTATGTATAACTGAATCCTTCATCACTGTTGCTTCCAGTCCTGGAATGTGGACTTTTCTCTATAATCTTGTGGTTTACAGCATAAATTTGGATCCTGTTTTCTCTTAGAAAATCTGTGGTTTTGTCCTATGGACCCATGTAGCCAGTATAGATTTTGAGTTTGGTTTGATCCGGCTGCCGAATATAATCATAACAAAATACAGTCATTTGCATTTTTTTCCTGAAACTCTTCTTTCAAGCAGAAACTAGTGAGCTGGGGAAAAAGTTAGATAGACACATTGCTTGATTTTGTCTTCATGTAGTTTTTTGATCAGAAAAATAATGCCAGCCTTCTCCTTTAAGCACTAATTGCACATCTCAGCAGACACATGGCAGATCCTTCACTCCTCAACAACTCACACCAAAGCAGTTTTCAGTTTAATTGATGAACCATCATCTCTCTCAGCTACTGTATCTCCTTATCTGATGGCCTAGAAGGGAGCGTGACTTTTATCTTTCCAACTGGGAAGGCCTCCGACTCCTGCAGCAACTTAAGGCAGTAATGATGACAATGTCTCCTGAAGGGGGTTGAACTCTCACTGAGCCCATATTCCAAGCATCCACATTCCCAATTAGCTGTCCAGTCCTAAGAAACAAAATGAACGCCCTACAGCTCCTGAAACGGCTTCAGATGGATCTTTTAGTTGCTAACCAGCACACACAAAGAATGTCGAACGGAAGAGAGTGCTAGAGGACAAAGTGAATGTGCTCCTCTGTGCTGTGGCAGAGCAGATACAGTAACAAAGCCGGTTAGATTTCAGATGGAGAATCGCTGGAACTATTTTTGACTTCACAGCATAGTATGTGAGCTCTACTGTGGTGCATGGTCTCCCGAGGTGCCTGCATGTGTGAGAGATGATCTCTTTTTTTGATAGGCATCAAAAAATAAAATTGTATGGAAGCAGATTTGATAGGGCTTGAATAGAACTGTGTGTACAGGAGACACATCATTCTCAGTGGACAGGACGGGAGAGTAGTGTCTTAAATAACCGTGACAGACATGATATGATCACTGAGGAATAAATTGAATTATTGAATTACTGCTGCAGTGTGGATGGGAATGTCCCTCCCAGAGATGAAAGAGCCAATATTAGAAGGCTGTAGCATAACGAAAGCTCCATAACACCCCCTTCCTCTTTTCCCTTTCTCATATTCACTTTTCTGTTCTTTGTGACAGTGAAAATCCCCCCGAGACCCTAATTCATCACTACGCTCTTGGTGAGTTTAATTACCTGGGGAAGTCTTGATAATAAATGATTAAGTATGTGGGGATAAAGTCGTTACGGAAAGTTAGAAAGTCTGTAGAAATATGTCTTTTTTTTTTTTGTTGCAGGTTTCTGCAGGAGTGTGCAATCTGCTCTGTCACCTGTAGGTCATTTCTGCAGTTTCTGCTTGTGTCTGCAATTTACACTGTTACCTGTAGGTCACACAAACAGAACTGCGAGAAGGCCGTGCCACATCTTTGAGATAACATCATAGCTCTACTTTCTTCACATACCTTTAATTAACAGAGCTGGTGTACGTATGCCACTGACAACAAAATCCCATTTGGGTGAATCCTTCCTGTGAATTCCTGACCTTGTTTTGTGGAGGGAAAAAGTGAAAAAAAAAACTGTGAAAAGTTTTTCTGCATAGAATTCCCAGTCCACTGCGCTATCTAATGGAAACGGCAAGAAGCTTTACTCTGAAACACAGAGATGTGTCAGGCTTAACCCATAAATCTGGGAGTGTGTTCTTGAACTGATTGCTGATTGGAATCAAGAAGAGTTGAGGGGAACTGTAATCTCTTGAAGATGAGATAGTACTGCAGGATTGATGTGCAGATAAAGATGTGAGTATGGGAATGCATTTTGCTGCTAAGATTTAAGAGTGTTTTTCCATATTCAAAATATACATAAAATGTTTCCATTTTGGCTACATTGGTGAACACATTAATACACTAACCATGCACCTCCTGTTCAGTCAGTGTCGCTTTATTTGAATAGACTACTGAGACACATTTTACATCAGTAATTTTCTCTTTCTTGTCATATTTCAAATGTTTGTTTGCAGGGTTTTAAGACACTGTGAGGCTCTGTCAGGACCTCAGAAACATCTGTTGTGTCTCACTTCCTATCTTACACAAGCTTACCATAAAAGCTTCTCCAGACCTCCAGACCTACACACTGCTCCGGTTAACTCCAGGGATTAAATACAGCTCTTTAAACCCAACCTTCCTCACTGGATTATTTCCTACGTCCGTGTGTACTTTGACTCTGACTGCGGCATGCACATTGGAGTTTTTCCTCTGTTCCTTCCACTAATTTATGCCGTAAACAAAACACATTTCTGGGTCATAAATTCGCAGTCAACTCTCTCTGGAGCATCAGCTTTGTTATGCATGCTTCTCCCTGCCCAGTGCATAGCTGCAGCCTATTCTGTCTTCGTCTTACTGAAACACATCTGGACTCTGTCATATTTAATTTTGTTAAACACGAGGGACACAGCATACAAGCAATTACAGAAATGTAACCCAAGAGAAGACGGTATGGAGAGGACTGAACATCATGTAAGAGAAGATGAACCAGGTTTATTTAAATGTACGTCTTTGGACACTGTGTGCAAACTGAAGCCCTCAGTCAGCAGTACATTTTCCTCATATATATTAAAAGTGTGCACATATAAATCAGTTACCAAGTGTTACCAAATCATTGTGCAAAAACCACACAGTCAATGCCATTAAAAACACCAGCATAATGCAGAATATTGTTTTTCTACAGAGGTATAAAAAGTCTTGAGGGGGAAAAAATCTGGAAGTGTTTTGGGGTAATAACACACACTGTGATGATAACAGCCCTCGTTTTTCACGTTGCCCAATAATCACCAGCACCAATGGAAATGCGGTTGGCCCGCCCCTGCCGGTCTATTGTGAATCCGCGTTCAACTGGAAACCACTCTTCCAGCCTTGGCACCAAAGTGGCGCACCACGACATGTAGGAGCTGAACGAGGAGTGCGCCTTTGAAGATGTTTCATTGTCAGTTCACGCATTTCTGGTAAGAGACGCTCTGTTTCGTGATTATATTTTTTATTCTGTTTCCTCCTCCTCATCAGAAACGGTTCCTGCTGCGCCTTTTCATCCACCTACCCGCGCTTCTTTCGCCTTTAAAGAGTCTGATTCCAGTGTATCGAGGTAGATGGAGGTGTGTGGGTTTTTTTTTTTCCAATTCTGGCACAGATTGGTTTACAGTTTTTGAATAAATCGACGGCCAGGTGTTGTGATGTGAGGAAGGCGTTGGACTTGGAGCACTGCGTACTTCACCACCTTTACTTTCATTCTTGAGATTAAAATAAGGATTTATCTCCCGTGTGAGGTGCCTGTTCTCTCAGATGAAGCGCTACATACGAAGGGAGAGATGCAGAAAAAACGCGCGTCTGTTCAACTTTTTATGGCCGCGACGTTGCCATTAGATACCGATTTCTAAGTTGCAGTGGAGACATTAGTGGTATAATTGTTATGTGCATGGGCTTCGTCAGGTCGTGAAACCGCTTTGCATGTTTGTCATCTGTCTGCAAGCCTCAGAGCCCCCCTTTAATAAAAAAAAAAACAGGCATTGTTTGGCTTTGCGCTGGAGCGAGGTGCGTCGCCGCGGCTCATCTGGACATTTTCAGGGCATCTCCAGCTCCAAAGCAGGAGCAGCAGCTCATATTTGTTTCACGGGATTTTCCAACAGAAGGGAAACAGATGTGCCGTAATGTCAACAGTCGATTACTCATGCAACATAGCGCGAAAAAATATGCGCCCCCGCAGCTCTGGACGGAGTGCGCGTTAAAAGACCATCCTCCTCCTCCTCTTCCTCACCCTCGTCTCTATCTTCATCCTGTCAGACAAGCAGCTTTTAGGAGACAAAAACTAAGGCAGCTTCCTGTTCAGCACCGCAGACAGAGACACAATCCCACTTGTCCACACCCACTTCAGGTCCACGTTTCCGCTGTCTTTCTCTCCCCACACGCGGAGAAGAGAGGTCCGCCTACGCGTTATCAGTTTTAGTGCAGGGTCGACTTGCTCTCGCCCGGGAGGCATTCGAGTGCTTGTTGGATGTGATCTGGAGAGAAAGTCGCTATAAACAGCAGCTGAGTACCGGTGTGCTGTTTGCTGAAGCTCAGGTGCAGAGCTCTGTGTTCTACTTTTCTTGCCTGTTAGTCATATAGAGGTTTCATCTTTATTTTGAGTGCAGCACCCAGAGCAACCTTTTATTAATTGCTGCTGTGAAAGGAATTTGTGGAATAAGTTATTCATGAAGCCCTAAGTCATACACAATTAGACGTGATTAGTCGAATTAAATATCATTACACAGGCACAATCAAGGAGGGGAATGCTAAGAATCTGACTAATTAATCATCCTTATCCTCTGATTGTGATTCACCACATGTGGCTGAAACGCATCTGATTACAGATGTCTGTAATCATGATAAGTGTTGGTGGCTTCATTGCCCTGTGGACACGGTCTCTGCTAAAACCACAACCAAATTCGAGGCTGTCGTCTAATATTTGACTGTGTGATGTGCTGCGTGTGATGGACGCTGTCATGCTCGTAGCGCAGCTAGCGTTGGTTGACTGTGAAGTGGATTTGGGTGGAAAGCAGGAAGGCGGGTGTTGGTAGGAGAGAGGAGAGGCAGGAAGAGGTGGAGAGAACATGCCTGCTGGCCTCCTGTCTGGACACATTACATTTTCATAGGCTGATATCACACCGGCACAGCTGAATATAGACAAATAGCACTTCTTGTTCTCTGCTGTCAACTTTGGTATTTGTCTCTGTTTTGCTTACATCATCGCATTTGTAGATCCTGTAGCAGCAGGAGCAGCAGCAGATGGATGTTATCTCTAGGTTTAGTCTCCATCTGATGACTAATATTGCATCTGCCTATAGCTGGATTAGTGCAGCATGCGCTCTACCTGTTGGATAATCTCTGATGCATGGCTGGATGAAACAGCCTCTGGGTAAAAGCCCCCATAAAGTGGATTCAGCACTACTGGGTAAATGATTCAGTAGTATTTCAAAGGTCCACCTCCAACTGGCAGTGAACTAAACCAGACCCTTAAACCCTTTCCATCTCATCTAACAATGAGATGGACCCTGATAATGAAAGAAAACTTGTCTTTATGCTGCCTTGCATACATCACTGTTCAAGCAGTGCTTAAAAATCGTTCATTCATTCCACATTTTACCTTGAATTACAAACTAGAAGAAAAGCAGTTTGCTAGCAGTTTAAAAGGAGTGTCCTCTTTTTAGGGTGTTGAACTCACAAACTGGTACATACATACTAATTTGCATGATTGTCGAAACAAGAATTCATCGTTTCAAAGGATGTTATACTGCACAGTTTGATAAACTTGGATTATAAGTGTAATCTCCAAATTATAGCATCTTAGTTTGTGTGCCATCCATCTGAATACAGTGAACATCCTTTCCTCTGCTCTGTTTTGTGTTCTCTCAGACTGAGTGACGAGCCTGCTCTCTGAACGCTGCCACCATGATAGCCACAGGTGGTCTGCTGCGCATGAACCGGCGCCAGGATTCGATCCGATCGAAAAACCGAGCAGAAAATAAGCGGAAGCGGAAATCCAAGAAAAAGAAGAAGAACGACGTGGTGGTGGTGAAGGGGAAGCTGAACCTGTGCTCACTGGCTGGTTTGGTGGCTGGTGTTGGAGTTGTAGTTCTCATGGTTGGGATTTCCATGGCTGTTCTGGGTTACTGGCCCAGCCAGAACCAGCAGGGGTACCAGGAGCGCCGCAGAATGGGAGCATTCGCTAACAGGATGAGCTACTCCAGAAGTCCACCTGTTTCCGCTAATTTGACCCAAGATAAGCCTCCATCTGTCTTCAACCAGAGCCATTCTAACAGCAGTGCCCCTGACCCGTCGCCTCACTGTGGCTTCCTCTGTGACTTCCTGAATAACTACCTGTACTCTGACAATCTAAAAGTCTTTGGACCACTGGTGATGGGAATTGGTATTTTTCTCTTTATCTGCGCCAATGCAGTCCTCCACGAAAACCGAGACAAGAAAACCAAAATCATTAACCTGAGAGATATCTACTCCACAGTGATAGATCTACACAGCATACGTTCGAAGGAGTACTCCCCTCTGAACGGCTTGGTGAACTACACTCAGTCGAGGAGTGCAGAGGGCCCGTCGGGTTCCTTCCCTCCGAGTGGGATGCTCACCCGCAGCTCCTGGCCCTCCACAGGACTCAGTTTCCACGGTGAGTTAGAAGGTGATGAGGTATTCAGACGTGCCTCGTTGGCCAGCAGGCCGCGTAGCTGGTCCAGGGATGTCCAAACCTTCACAGACACTGTCTACAGCATCTACAAAGACTACAGCAATAGCAGCGAGCAGGCGCCGCAGCCGAGACAGTGGGAGACCACCTCCATCGTCACCTCCTCTGTGAACGCTTTCACGCTGCCTGTGATCAAACTGAACAACTGTGAGGTGGAGGAGTCTGAGAGAGCGGAGGCAGAGGGACGCTCAGAGGAAGAGGTCGTTATTGAGGCTGCCGCTAAAAACAATAGCGACGAAGGACAGGCCAGCAGCAGCCAGGCTGACGAGTTGGATGGCAAGCAGAAGGAGGCCTCTGTGATGGACTCCCCCCCGTCTCATCAGTGCCATGAGGACATGTCCCCTGACACTGCTAGCCAACAGAGGGCGCAGCAGGCTCAGCCTCCACCACAGTGGACCCAGCTGTTTCCTCCATCACCTGTTGCCAGGGCGATGGGGTCACGCCTGTCGCTCAACTCTCTCACGGATCAGCCCAGGTCTGCACGCCGCTGCAGCTTCTCTGTGTCTGCCTGTCGTCAAGGCGACAGAGCCAGGCGCTTCAGCTGCCCCCGCCTAGAGCGCTCAAACAGCAAGGGCTACATCAAACTGACTGACCTCGGGGGAGAGTCCTTCGAAGCCCCCGACACGGACACTTCTTTAGTGGCCACTGAAAAGGAAGTAGCACTGGATGCAGCAGCAGCAGAGGAAGAAGCTCAGGGAGAGGACGACCTGGTAACACCCAGCACCTCTGCAGAATCCTAAGCTTTTTAAGCTGATGAGCCTATTAAAACCATTTGATGTCTTGTTCTTTGTCCGTACCTTCTTCTGCGTTGAAGCTGGCCGTTACAGAGGAGAGTGAGCAGCTAAGGACTATTGAAACATAGCCATGAACACTCAAGAGCAAGCCTCTTTATAAATAAACCACACCCACAGCTCAATATTCAGATGTAATTTTTCTATTTTTTCAATGTAGCAAGAGCAATATTAAGGACTTGTTTTAGTTAAGGTTTATAAAAAAAAATGAGAAAAAGAAAGAAGAGAAAATATGATTTTTTTTTTTGTAAGGCAAACATTGTAGCTTGTAGAATTGCCAAAACTATCA